>LR750259.1:657131-676860 GCA_902729485.2 Mus minutoides
TTTTTTTTTTTTTTTTTTTTTTTTTTTTTTTTTTTTTTTTTTTTTTTTTTTTTTTTTTTTGCCTGCATGAGTTTTAAGAGGGAATAGCATTCAGTTCCTCATATATGAGCAGAAACTACTATACTGTGTGAGCTATGTCCCCAGGAGACAGATGAAGGTTATTTTTGTTTTTTTTTTTAAAGATTTGCTTATATAGAAATTTTCTAAGTCGTCCAGTACACATGTGAAGAGTATTGACTCAGTGTTGATGCATTACTCTTAACTACAATTCATTATTCACACTGGTCTGGTTTTTACTCGATGATCTATTTTGTTTCATAATCCAATCTAGGAAACCATGTTATATTTAGCCATCATGTCTCCTTAGCCTCCACTGAACTATGATATATATATATTTCCCTGTGTTTGATGACTTTGATAATATCAAGGAGTACATTGAGCATATTTTATAGAATGTCCCCTTGTTGGCATTTTCTGACATTTTTATTATGAACATAAAGGTGTGGTGTTTGAGAAGACCATAGCTGTAAAGTGCCATTCTCCTCACTATATTAAGGGAGCAATATTGCCATTGTTTTTACCTTGTTGATGGTTAGTAAGCTTATATTGGTAATTGGACAAATGTCTGCCTTCTGTTGTCTTTATCTTTTACTAGTGCTTATATTAATCATGTCATGTTTGATCAAAAGGTATGTGTGTGTACAGTCTCACCAAGTAGCCCAGGATTATCTCAAACTTTCAATCCCCCTACCTTTGCTTCCTTAGTACTGCACATTTTTCATGATAGTCATCTTTTAAGGCTTCTTATTCATTTTGTTGTTAGTTCATTAAACCTAGATAGTATGAACTGTAACTTATTTAAATGACTGCCATTTTATAACACATTCACATAGCTATATCTATGGATACAATTAATACAAGCACCAATAAAAGATAACAGAAGACAGACAATTGCCCAACTACCAATATGAGGCAGTTTCTGTAAGGAAAATTAGTGTGCAGACTGTGACTTTAAAGTCTGTTCTATTTGTAATTGTCTTGTTTCAGAAAAGGTTTCCCCCTGCCTCTTTCCAAAGAGCTTTTTAACTTTGACAAAGATTTAGGGATAAATTATTTTATTCTGCAGTTTCATTTCAACTTGTAGAAATTTGTTTCATAGTATTTTCTGAAAATAGTTATAAATGAGGCATATAGGTAGGTATTTTGACAGACTCCTATGTTAATGAGTAGACTTTCTATAAAGCAATATTTGGGTAGTCAGCACTTTCATGTGCTTCTACACTTAAGTGTGTGGTATCTACTGATAAGGATCCAGTTCCAATTTTGTTGTGGTTGTTGGGGTAGGGATCTATAATCTTTAAATGAAGATATAAGATATGTGCTGTATGCATCTAGTCTTAATTTTAGCATTGTCTACTTACTGACTGGTACTTGTAGGCTTTACTTGCCTATTTTAACATTCTGAATATTGAAATCCTTAAATCCTTTTACATGCCAAATCTTTAATGACAATATATTACAAAATGTAATAATTGACATTTGAATGCAACATGGCCTTGTCGGAATATTGTGTAATATGGTGTGGCAACAGTAGTTCATGGAAGTTGGTATTTTGTGTCTGACAGCTGTTGATATGTCTGCCCCCTTAATTCTTTTTGTTGTGTCTGTATGTAAAGTTTTGGTCATTTTGTGAAATTGTCGTTTGGTTGTTGAAGCATATGTACTTAGAGGGCTGTGCAGCTGTTGCTTTCACCATTGTCCCTTAGACTTTAACATTTGAATGCTTTTTTGTTTTTTTTTTTGCTTACCTTCCTGCTTTAAGTGATTCTTTCTCTTGTTTAAGGCTCTTCTCTTATCTTTCAGTCCCCATTGGAAGCATTGCCATTCAGAAGAATAATTGCACAGACCTGAATACAGTTTGCCTAGATTTTTACTGGCTGGTTTGTGTATTTATTTTTAGCTTAAAAATCTGTCTATAGTTAATTTTTTCCAGAAAATCCCCACAGGGTACTAATCTTTTTGACTTAGTGAAATAAACATTCTAGAAAACTTAAAATTAAATGTATACTTCCATTTCCTATTGATTTATATTCTAAAATTTAAGATTTGATGGCGTGTGGCCAACATGTATTAACAAAAAAAATTATTGAAAAAGAAGTACATATATATGGTTTTCCTTCAATGTTTTTGTTAATTAAACAGTATAAAGGAAATCTGCTTGCTGGAATACTAACAGAACATAGTATAAATAAGTTATCCATTTTCCATTAAACAAGTAAAAGCACACACCTGTTTTCCAAGTTCTGTAGTTTCTTGTAAACTACTTATGTAGCTAGTTCAGCTTCTTTAACACTTCCAATGTCTGAGTGGATTACAATGATAAAATGATTAACATCCTCTTAAAAAGTGCATTATAGATGTTCCTGTTTAGGTGGCCCTCCTATGAGTCTTTTCTAAGCAGTGGCACTGGACTTAACTCCTTAAAGCCTCTTAGATATGTAGGCATGATGTTAGATTCTCAGAAACATGCAGATGCACTTCAAAGCCCATGCTCTGTAAGCCTCCTACTTTGCAGCCTCTTGCGCCATTATTTATGGTCAGGCTTCTAGCAGTTATGCCTTGCCCCAGGCACCAGTGACATTTATATGCCTGACATGGTTATCACAGAACTTCCCTGTGGTTCCCCTCAGCATTGGGAAAGTTCCAAGAAAGGAAGAGAGAGGCAGTTCTTTTATGCTGCCCCCATGCAGCCACCAAACTGGCCAGAGCAGACAACTTCAGTTCTTTGAGAATAAGGTCTGTTATATTTCCCCTGGTAGTGGGAAACTGTCTGGAATGTAGGCTTGTGTCTTTGAAGTTCTCTGCATCTCTGCAGATCATGAGAAGAAGTCAAACTTTGAGCATCACAGAGCTGGAATCAGGATTCTGCTATTTCCTCTTGACTAAATATGTGACTTGGTAAACTTTCCATTAATTTCTAAAATTCAGAGAAAGTGTCTTTTGACAGTTTATGGCTGTTTTGTCATATTCCTCTATGGAGAGAGCCCACTGAAATACTCTGCCATTTTTGCTGGTATCTAGTGAGGGTTTTGTATGGGCATTGTTCTGTTTTGATGTGCTAAACGTTGGTTAATAGGAAACCATCCAGCAGAGAGTCATTATAGGTAACTATAGATATAGTATTTCAATGAAAGGGGAGGCTTCTGCACTGAAATTAGACCATTGAATTTGTAGGTGGCCTGGAGCAGACACTGAAGGGGGTGGGTGGGTGGGTGGGTGGGTGAACTGAGCTTAGGAGAACAATTATAGTCAAGGTGTGTTAAGTCATTTGTGAAACAGTAACAGGAAGGGGGGGGGTGTTGAATGACCCTTTCATAGGGATCACCTAAGACCATTGGAAAACACAGATATTTACATTATGATTCATAGTAGTGAAATTACAGTTATGCAGTAGCAGCAAAAATAATATTATGGTTGGGGGTCACCATAACATGAAGAACTGTATTAAAGGGTCTCAGCATTAGGAAGGTTGAGAACCACTGCTTTAGAAAAGGGGGTATGTTATTTGTGTTCCATTAAGTCTGGACATTCTGCAGTCTGATTAGGGTTTTGTCATCACCACAGAAAAGCAACCTAGAATACAGAACAAAGAAAGTCAGAAATCAAGACACTTCATATACATTGATTGACAAAATGAGTTTCAGCAAAGCAGGGGAATTTCTGCTTTGGCCTTAATGTTGACATAATTTTAACTTTTGAGTCTGTGGGAGCTAGGAGTCTGTTGAGTTACTACACCCTAGTTGTTAGAATGTTAGTTCAGAAACCAGAGTCAGTCATTGGTTGTTAAGTAGAGCTAAGATAGCTGGAGAGAATGACATTGGATCTGCAGCTTCTACCCTTCCCACTGTTCAGTGACTGTGGCTGCTCCCTGGGATTTCCCCCCTCCCTCCCTCCCTCCCTCCCTCTCTCCCTCCCTCCCTCCCTCTTTCTTCCCTTCCCCCATCTCCCTCCCTTCCCCCATCTCCCTCCCTTCCCCCACTTTTCTCCTTTTTTCTCTCTCTTCCTTCAATCCATGATGAAAGCAATCAAAAACAAAAATAAACAGAAAGAAACACTTGTTGCTTGTATAGAGGACCCAATTTCAGTTCCAAGCACTGACTTGACAGTTCACAACCATTTGTAAGTCTAATTCCAAGGAGTCTGATGACTTCTGACCTCTGAGGGTACTAGGCATACATGAAAAAAATATATATATATGTAAAAATTCACATATACAAATAAATCTTAAAAATTAAACAATAATTTTTTATAGATATAGAACAATAATGAACTACAAATGGTCTGAATAGCCAAAAACATTTGAGAAAGAACAAAGTATATCACATGTTTCAGATTTAAAATAATAGGCACAGTAATTAAAGTAGTGTGGTACTGCATAAAGACAGACTGGTGAAACAACAGAATCCAGAAATAATATAGTTAGTTTACTTTTAGAGTCACTAAGAATACACAGTCAAGAGAGGTGTTGGGAAAAACTGGATATCTACACAGGAAACAGTGAAACTGGGTATCTTACACCATCTAAAATTATCAGCTCAAATTGGATTAAAGACTTAAGTTAGATTGGGCAGTGCCATAGACAAGGCACTGTAATAGGCAAGGCACTGCCATAGCCTGGGCACTGCCATAGAACTAGAAGCTGAGGCAGTGAGAGTGTTTGGCTGGAACATCTAAAGCACAGACAGTGAATCTGAAGTTGAGCAAGTGGGAAGATTCTTTCTGAACAGTGAAGAAGATAGTCATAAAATGCTAAGACTACCCAAAGAGTTGAAGAAAACATGGAACACGCACTTCTCATAAAGTATTTATATTCAAAGTATGTCAGGAAGACCTACAACTCACAAACAGCCAAATAACGCAATTGAAAAACAACTTGAAAAAAGGCAAAGACTTGAATAGACAGTTCTCTAAATAAAATACACAAGTGACAAACAGTCAGAAAAGGCTCAGTGTCTGGGTCGTTAAGGAAATGTGAGCTGAGCCTCAGTGAGGCCTCACTGCATACCTGGCAGGACAGACATCACTAGCAGATCTAACAAATAGTGGTGAGGATGTGAAGCAATTAGAACATCTGCACATGATTCCAAAGGCAGGAAAGGATAGCCACTGTGGAAAACAGTATGCTAGTGCCCCCAACTTTTGATGAAATAACACTTCAGTTTCCTCCACCTCAGCAGTGTTGAGACTAGCCTATATGTAGTAACAACTATCAGAATAGGTAAAGAAAATCTTAGACTCTCACAGTATTGAATGTTCCAAAGAAGGACCTGCTATGAACAGCAACACAGATGACTCTGCAGGAAGGGTGCTAACTGAAAAAGACCAGTCGGGTGACATACTGCCAGTGACTGCTGAAATCAGATATCTAAAATGGCGGAACTGGCGTGTGGAGTGGTGGGTGTCTGGATGGGGTAAGGAGCACTAGAGAGCTAAGGCATGGGGACCCGCTGGAGAGCTGCAGCTCTTTGTGTCCGTAGTTCAAACTATACACCACAGTTACAGAAGTGCTTAGGCCTCACGTGCTGCACACACATGCAAACAATAGAAAAAAATCAAAAAACAAAAACCCACCCAAATTCTGTAGTCAGTCTAGCAGGTAAGAGCACATTTGCACCTAGATCCAACAGTCCAGTTCAGCTGAGTAAAGTCTGTTAGAAATTCTATATTTGTGTTCATTATGATGATAACTGGGCAGTTGTAGAAATTAATGTTTACATCCTATTTGAAGAGTTTTAAATTGTACTAAAGAGCATTTAATATACTCCTAATTCTATGAAGTTGTTATATTTTAAAGAATGAGTAAGAGCTCAGTATAAAATGGCAGTTTTGTAGCAGGTGTAGTATTCTGTAGCTTATCGTATTGAAACATGGTGCCACATTTATAAGAGACTTATGCTCTATGAGATATGCCAGTGCTTTATAGGTGGGCTTGATATATTGTTTGGCATATGCTTTATCAATGGTCAGAAACTGACCATCATGGAAATATACCTAGTTTTTTAATGTGTATAAAGTTTAGACTTTTTGTTTATAATGAAATTATTCACAACAACCTAATATATAACTCCACATGAATTTCCTAGAAACATTTATATGCTAAATATATAGTTATATATAAATATAAACAAATGCATAATTACATACAGAATATTTTCTTTTTTTCAAATGATGGAAGGACTCCAATCCTTTTATTTATTTATTTATTTATTCATTTACTTATTTACTTTATGTATATGAGTACACTGTAGCTGTACAGATGGTAGTGAGCCTTCATGTGGTTGTTGGGAACTGAATTTAGGACCTCTCTGTTCTCTCTGGTCAACCCTACTCACTCTGGTAGGCCTCACTCGCTTGGTCCCTGCTTGCTCCAGCCCAAAAATTTATTATTTTTTTTCAATTTTTATTAGATATTTTCTTCATTTACATTTCAAATGTTATTCTGAAAGTCCCGTAAACCCTCCCTTATCCCCCATCCTGCTCCCCAACCCACCCACTCCCACATCTTGGCCCTGGCGTTCCCCTGTACTGGGGCATATAACGTTTGAATGACCAAGGGGCCTCTCTTCCCAATGTTGGCCAATTAGACCATCTTCTGCTACATATGCAGCTAGAGATGTGAGCTCTGGGGGTACTACTTAGTTCATATTGTTCTTCCACCTATAGAGGTGGAGACCCCTTCAGCTCTTTGGGTACTTTCTCTAGCTCCTCCCTTGGGAACCCTGTGTTCTATCTAATAGCTGACTATGAGCATCCACTTCTGTGTTTGCTAGGCACTGATATAGCCTCACACAAGACAGCTATATCAGGGCCCTTTCAGCAATATCTTGCTGGTGTATGCAATAGTGTATGTGTTTGGTGGCTGATTATGGGATGGATTCCCCAGCTGCAGCAGTCACTGGTTGGTCCATCCTTTTGATTCAGCTCCACACTTGATCTCTGTAACTCCTTCAATGTATGCTTTGTTCCTAATTCTAGGAAGGGGTGAAGTGTCTACCCTTTGATCTTCATTCTTCTTGACTCTCATGTGTTTATTAGCAAATTGAATCTTGGGTAATCTAGGTTTCTGGGCTAATATCCACTTATCAGTGAGTACATGGTATGTGAGTTCTTTTGTGATTGGGTTACCTCACTCAGGATGATACCCTCCAGATCCATCCATTTGCCTAGGAATTTCATTAGTACTACATTTTGTAAATGTACCATAATTTCTGTATCCATTCCTCTGTTGAGGGACACGTGGGTTTTTTCCAGATTCTGGCTATTATAAATAAGGCTGCTATGAACATAGTGGAGCATGTGTCCTTATTACCAGTTGGAACATCTTCTGGATATATGCCAGGAGAGGTATTAAAGGATCCTCTGGAGGTACTATGTCCAATTTTCTGAGGAACCGCCATACTGATTTCCAGAGTGGTTGAACAAGCTTGCAATCCCACCAACAATGGAGTAGTGTTCCTCTCTCCACATCCAAGCCAGCATCTGCTGTCACCTGAATTTTTGATCTTAGCCATTCTGACTGGTGTGAGGTGGAATCTCAGGGTGTCCTGGATTTCTTAGATGTTTTGAGTTAGGATCTTTTTGCATGTTGCGTTTTCTTTGATTGTTGTGTCCATGATCTCTATGGAATCTTCTGCATCTGAGATTCTCTCTTCTATCTCTTGTATTCTGTTGTTGATGCTCACATCTATGGTTCCTGATTTCTTTCCTAGGGTTTCTATATCCAGTGTTGTCTCTCTTTGGGTTTTCTTCAGTGTTTCTACCTCCATTTTTAGATCTTGAATGGTTTTCTTCAATTTCATCACCTGTTTGGATGTGTTTTCCTGTAGTTCTTTAAGGGATTTTTGCATTTCTTCTACCTGTTTAGCAGTGTTTGCCTGTAGCTCTTTAAGGGCTTCTACTTGTTTAGCAGTGTTCTCTTGTCATTCCTTGAGGGATTTTTGAATTTTCTCTTTAATGGCTTCTACCTTTTTAGCAGTGTTCTTCTGTAGTTCCTTGAAGAACTTTTGTTTTTCTTCTTTAAGGGCTTCTGCCAGTTTAACATTGTTTTCCTGTATTTCTTTGAGTGTGTTATTAACGTCCTTCTTATGATCTTCTACCATCATGATGAGATATGATTTAAAACCTCCGTCTTGTTTTTCAGGCATGTTGGGGTATCCAGGACTCATTGCAGTGGGCGTACTGGGTTCTGATGATGCCCATTGTTCTTGGTTTCTGTTAGTGAGATTCTTACTTTTGCCTTTCGCCATCTGAAGATTTCTGATGTTCATGTCTAAGCTGTCACTGGTTTGAGCTTGATCCTCCTGTGATTCTGTTAGCACTTCTGGTAGATCAACTCTCCCCAGAGGTCCAGTGTTCAGAGCAGTCTCTGCAGGCAAGCTTTTCTCTTACAAGTCCGGTGTCCAGCAGACTGGAGCTCTGATCCACTTCCTGAGTTCTATGGTCAGAACTCTCCCAGCAGGATGTCTCTTTTCTGTAATCCCGAGGTGATCCCAAGGTTTCGTAACCCCTGGGTGATCCTAAAGTCCTGGCGTATGGGGAGCACAGGAACGGCCCTAGCTGTGTCCGCTGGGCTCAGAGGGAAGATGGCTGGGGTGTTCCTGGCTGGGAGAGGCCCGGCCTCCGGTTGGGCGGAGTTCCTCAGTTCCTGCCTCTGCAGGCACCGGCACCCACACTGCTCCCAAAACCACCTCTGCACTCCACTCACACGTAACCCCGATGTGATCTTAAAGTCCTGGGGTGTGGGGAGCACAGGAATGGCCCTAGCTGCGTCCGCTGGGCTCAGAGGGAAGATCGCATGAATGTTTTTAAATCTAACCATTCCTTTCTCTGTGTGTCTTTACTAGACATACGCAGCAGTGCTGTGGAAACAAGCTGAGGACAGCAGACAAAGCTCAACTGGAAAAGCGTGTTTTGGCACCTCTCTCCCAGAAGAAAAACTCAATGACTTTCGTGATGAACAAATTGGACAGTTACAAGAGCTGATGCAAGAAGCTACCAAACCCAATCGGCAGTTTAGTATCACTGAGTCTGGAAAGCCACAGTCGTGATACAATAATCTTAACCAAGTGGCTAATGTATAACCTGTTACCTCATCTACCACTGACTCTCTAAAATATATTCTATCAGCTACGGAATAGTCTCTTATTTTTGGACAGTATGAACAATGCATGATCAAGATCACAAGTGGCACACTATGCCATCATTGCATTGACATCTTTATTGGCTGTGTAGAATGTAGTTTTATGGAATTTAATTTCTGGACTAAAGAAAGGTGTTAAAAAAGATACACTTTGGGATTATGCTGACATTTTTTTGTATATGAATTTGTTTTAAGTTCTGTCCTCATCAAGTGTAACCTCCTGACTCGCCTCTAGCTTCACCAGTTAAATAAACATATCATAATAACAGAAGATGTAGAATTCCAGTAAGTTTTTTTATTAGACATATTGTGATTCTGAAAGTCCCACCATTTCTCCTTTAATAGTACACACCTGGCTATCACTCAGAATTTTGTCTTTGAGTCACAGTGAAAGTTTTAAGAAAAGCCTTAAGATTCAATTGTTAAGAATTTCAGTCATTGTCTGAAGGTTGGGGAGATGAAAAATGCTAAGTTGGCTCATACGTTTAAAAATAAATTATCTATCAAAACCTGCATGTATGTTGGGTGACCTATTGGATACTGATGTGACACAATTTGTGCCTGGCAGCTAGCTCAACTGGTAAAGTGTTTGTTGAGAGAGCATGACGACCAGAGTTCAGATTTCTAGTACCCACATGAAATCAGACATGGAGATGCAGGCTTTAATCCTAGTGATGAGAAAGCAGAGACAGGCACATCCCTGTGGCTCACCAGCCAGTGTAGCTGAAGCAGTGAGTGTCAGGTTCAGTAGGAGACCTGGTCTTGAAAGGAATAGATCAGTAGAGGAAAGATAGGTTCTATAGATTGCCTGTGATACTTGTATAAAAGTTAGGTTCTCTAGACTGAGAAAAACAAGCTCACGATAAGGGTCTTGCGGAGGATCCAGTGTGGTCTAGGTCAACAGGCTATTAAACTGCTGGGCAGATAACAGCTTGTGCATCCCTTCCTTTGAATGAACAACCCTGTGTATTTAACATTCCAAATTTGCCTCATGCTTATCTGTGAGCACAAGAGTCTTTATACCTCCTAGACTGAACTAAACCTTATTTCTGACATTCAAACCTGTGTTTCAAAATATATGTGATCTTTCTAATCATATTAAAAATTAAACTTGTTTTTCTCAATATACTGAATGATATTAACATATACCCAGATCATCAGTTAATCTGCAGTTCAGCTTAGATGTTACATTTCCCTAGAGTCCTCCTCATTAGGAATTCTGATAACACTGTCTGGTAGATTGCACAGTAGCCCTAGCTCCCAGCCTCTCTTGATAGCCATTTCTGTTGTAAGTGTGTAGCTCCTCTCTCCCTCATCCATCTCACTGGATTTGTTTTCAAAAAAACAAATGTTTGGTCCAGACTTTAAAGCCTACCATATTTCTACCAGTGTCATTAGAAACTTGCTCTCCTGGCAGCCACATGGGCTAGCCCACCAGAGGACCCATGCCTGTGAGGGAGATTGGACCACCCAGCTTAGCCAGCAGCAGACCCATAAGTAAGACCACTGAATTTTCAGTTTACAAAGACATTTTGAGACATGGAAAAATCTCTGGTGTTATTTGTAACCAAGAAAAGATGCTTTGAAATAAAATTATCATAAAACATTAGATTGTCTTTTCAGTAACATGGTGGACTCTATACAGCTGATTTTAGGTGGAATAGAAAAGAACACTCAAGTTGCCAGTATCCTAAGGGATGAAGGAACATGCAAGTCAACTTCTAAAAGTAGAAATGCTGAAGCTTCTGCACAAGGCTGGTTCAGGTTTGATTTTGATTGTCCCTGAACACAGAGTGTGCCAAACACAAAGCTCAGAGCCCATCTGTAGTGGAAAATCGCAAGGAAATGGTTTTTCCTTGAAGCCAGTACCATTAAAACTGTACACTAATGGTTAGAGTTAGGTAAGAAAACCTTCTGAATACTTGGGCATTGATGCAGGCCATTGCAAATTCAATTTGTGGCTAAAACAAAACTTTTATGCTATAACGTTTGTATAAAGTGGTCTACAATAAGTACTTGAGAAATGTAAACCATTTGTGAAGACACCAGAGCCACAAATAATTGTCCTAGGGAATGCCATAAGTTTACATAAACTCACAAGGTAAACTAACCCCATAAATAAGACAACTGAGACAGACCACATGGAAGCTCAGGTATTGGAATTAGCACATGTACAATATAGACTGAAGCATTTGCAAGTAAAAGGTAGTTAGAATGTCTGTAGGGAATAAAGCATCACAAATTTGAAAGACCAAAATAAAACTCAGAGAAATAGGAATAGGATTAAAAAAATCCTCAATGGACAGGCTTTATAGGTTGGGAGGGCCTTAAATGAGAATTATTAAAGTCCAGAGCAAAAGATGCAGAGGCTATTGCACATGAAAGCATGATTGTTCATCAAACAACAATCTAGCATATATCAAGACTGTGAAATCCTGAGTCCTACCATAGGAAATACCCCCAAAATAACTTTTCCCCAACAAAGTATTTTTATTATTTGTGAATTTCATATCACACACCACAATCATACTTATTTCCTAGTCCTCCTAGGTCTACCCCTACCCTTGTGATGCCCCCCAGAAAAGAAAGAATACCAATTTATTTTGCCCATATACTCACTAGACATGGTCAAACTCGCAGTGGCCAGTTCCTTAAACAAATCAGTCCTTCCCACCTGCACTGCTGACAGAAGGCATCCGTTCTAGAGAGTTAGGCTTCAGCATCCTTATCACAAGAGTTGATAGTTACCTGTTCAGGCTCTTACTGTTTAGGGGATATGCAGAGAAGGGTTGTTACAAAAACCTATGTCTCTCTCAACTGTGCATCTGCAGTCATTGATACCACTGCAAAAGTCACTTCTTTGCCCTTTACAGTCAACAGGAGCACAGATCATGGACTTCCACATGGTTTTTAGTGACGGCATGGACCACAGACTTAAAGCAGACCAAAGTCTAGATAACCTTCTAAAGAGTATTAGTGAGTACAGGCCAAGTCCTGGAACAGTCCTGGTGGCCCAACTCATTGCCTCCTTTCTCCTTTATAGCTCTCAGAAAGTGTTTGGAATCTATTGGTGATGCAAATCTTGAAACAAAAGGAAACCATTTAGAGCAGCCTGGCTCCTCTTTCTATCCCTCCTGTAACAGGATGTCTTTCAACATGGTGGCTCAACACAGATCAGGTCACCCTTAGGATATGAATCTCACAGTGAACTGTCTCTGGAGGACCCTTAGATTCAGTGTTATCCAGGTATGGGTAGATGACAGAGTCCACACTGGTCAGGTCTTCTGAGCTTTGAACTTCCTGGTTATGAATCTTAAGACCATAATACTTGATACTACTAGTAGTAAATGGATTTCATATATATGAGATCTTACAAATATGTCTCCCTAGACTCTTGCAAGTACAAATTGTGATTGCAGATCCAATGAGCAGATATAGTGATCACTGTGCAGTAAAGTTTCCAGTCAGACTTTTACGTGACTTCTCAACAGCAGTAATGGACACCAGAAACCATCTGAATGACTATTATTAATTTATGGAAAGAAAAATACCTTCAACTTAAAATTTTGTACCAAATATATTTCAAGAGTGATGTATAGTTTCAGACATTAGATAAGAGTGTCACTTGGGGATTCTTAGTAGAATAAGATACTTCCCTTACCCTCAATTTATGTAAATATGGGTGAGTCTAAGGCATATGTACTGTGTGAAGAATATTGATGCTTCATGTAATTAAAATGAGTATTTTAAATAAAGATGGAGAGCAATACATTGTGTAACAATCACAGCTGATGTAAATTTGGATACTTTGAAAGAAGACTACTGGTGTTGGTCAATTTTAAGTATGAGTGACTAGAAGCATCACCATTTTAAATGGCCATACAGAAATTAGTATACGGATTTGAAGCTAGTAAAGGAATAAATGAAATATAAAAACACACTGAAATAAGGAGGATGCAAGATCAATTAAAAAAAAAAGAGTTAAATAGATGCTTTGGTTTGACAATGGCTGTCTCCTCTGAAACTCATGTTCAGGGTTAATCGTCATTGTGAGATGCTAGACGGGTAGACACAATCTGGAGTGTGCCTTTGGAAGGGCTTCAGGATTATACAGAGTCAGCAAGGTAGAGCTCCCATGACTGAGTACTGGTGGCTTTATAAGAGGAGACAAAGAGACAAAACACAAGGTATCCTCCATCCCCATGTGATACCTCAGTGCCTTGGGATTCTGTTAGTAAGAAGACCAACCATCACCAGATCCATCCCCTTCACCTCCGACCAGGACTCTGAGCCAAAGTACATTTCTAAAGATAACCACATTGATATTGTGGTCTTAGCAACAAAAAAAAGGGGCTATAGTGATGGATATAACTCGAAATGTCATTGTGTTTATTAAAGATAAAGGACAAAGTTATCCAGTTAAAGGGAATTTTAAGTGGTTAAAGAAGGAAACGAATTATGCTGTTATGAAAAATTGCATCTGAAGCATAATATATTGGATTTCATACAAACCAAATGAAATTTTATGTGTAATATACCCGTGTATGTGATAAAAGTTATGGCAAAAGCATTGCTAGAATTTTACTAGGATGATTTAAAATTTTATTTACATGGTAAGAAAGCGATCAAGCAGCCTCATACTTTAGAAAGCTAACACAATTCCCAATAATTCACAGGTCAGTTAAGAAACCAGGAACGTAACAAACTTACCAGCTGTGAAAATGCCCAATAAGATGTATGGGCGGCCACAAAAACACAACACTTGGAGAAAACTGATCCACTTCAATGTGTCTACAAAGAGAGGTTTGGGGTATGGGGGGGCTGGAAACTTGCTGGGGAGGTTAATGTTGCTGAGGAAGTAGCTTGAGGGAGTCTAGAAACTGCTGACCCATTGTCCTTGCTTCAGGCCAGGTAGGGGACATTCTGTTACTTGGGTGTGAAGGCTGGAGCCTGGGTTTTTTTTCCTATTAGTAATTGACTTGACTGGATTGCCTAGTTCTTAGGTCTAGTCTCCTTAACTGCCAATTGGAAGTCTATCATGGAATTGGCTTAGCCTTCTCAGTATTTAGTTGTCCTATAGGTTCCTGGCCTATTTAATCTCAGGTTCCTGGCCACTGGAGCAGTGTCAGGTATGGGTTCTATCTCCTGGAGTGGGGCCTTAAGTCAAATCCAATATTGGTTGGTTACTTTCATAAGCTGTGTGCCATTATTGCACCAGCATATCTTGCAGGTAGGTCACCATTGTAGATCAAAGGTTTGCAGCTGGATTTGTATTTATCTTTCTTATTTGGTAGTTTACATAGTACCTTCCAGTACCATGATGAATACTATTCATAGTGGTCAAGGTTCTAAGTAGGCACCAGCTGTACTTCTGTGTTCAATGAGTTGTGTAGGTGTTGTCTTCAGCAATAAGGCTTTACAGTCCATTTTTGGGGGATCAACCGATAGCTTTGACAATAGTTTGAGTTGTTTGGGGATTCCTATAGGATCACTTTGGCTAACAGATCAATTAGATATAAATCCTGGTATTGGTAACTCAGTTTGATAATGAGAGATATCCAGTTGGGGCTCTGTCTCACCCATTATTTGCTAATTTCATTTAGATTAACTACACACACACACACACACACACACACACACACACACACACACAGAAACTTCTACTGTATTAGATATCCACATGACCCTTCAAATGGCCCTTAATTTTTACTGTTTCTCCCTACACCACATCTTCCCTTCCTATCCAGTTAAATCCTTCTGTCCCAGCTGGCCCATTGCATGCATCCATAATTATCTATTCTATTTCTCCTTCTAGGCATATATGTGCCTCCCTGAGTACCTTACTCTACATTGAACCTCTGTGGTTATATGATCTGTAGCTTGCTTGTCAGCAAGTTAACACCTAATATCTACAAATAAATGAATGCATACTGCACTTGCCTTTTGGGGTCTGGGTTATCTTTTTTCTAGCTCTATTTACCTGCAAGTTTTACTTTTACCAGTNTCTCCTTCTAGGCATATATGTGCCTCCCTGAGTACCTTACTCTACATTGAACCTCTGTGGTTATATGATCTGTAGCTTGCTTGTCAGCAAGTTAACACCTAATATCTACAAATAAATGAATGCATACTGCACTTGCCTTTTGGGGTCTGGGTTATCTTTTTTCTAGCTCTATTTACCTGCAAGTTTTACTTTTACCAGTTGAAATGTTCCATTGTGTAAACATACAACATCTTTATCCACTCATCCTTTAACAGACATCTAGGTATTTCCAGTTTCTATTATGAATAGTGGCTCTATAATAGGATGAAGCATTCTTTGAGTATATGCCCAAGAATGGTATAGGTGGGTCTTGAGATATATTGGTTTCTGTCTTCCTGAGAAACAGCCACACTGATTTCCAGAGTAGCTGTACAAGTTTCCATTTCTACCAGCAACAAATGAGTGTTCCCCTTACTCCATATCCTCACCAGCAGGAGTGGTTGTCCATTTTGACTGGTGTAAGATGAAATCTCAAAGTAGTTTTGAATTGCATTTTCCTGATGACTAAGGATGTTGAAATTTTCTGTCTAAGTACTTCTTAGCTATTAGAGAAGTTTCTGTCTAGATCTCTACCTCATTTTAAAATTTGGTTTTTCTTTGATATTTCCTGGTTATTAGCTGCTACCAGATGTTTAGTTGGTAAATATCTTTTCCACTCTTTATGCTGCCACTTTGTCTGAACGAGGGTATCCTTTGCCTTACAGAAGCTCTGCAGTTTCATGGGTCCCACTGAATAATGGTTGATTTTAGTGCCTGTGCTATTGGTCTAATAGTCTGTTCACAGAGTCTTTTCCTGTGCCAATGAGTTCAAGACTATTCTCCACTTTCTCTGCTATCAGGTTCAGTATATCTTATTTATGTCGAGATCTTTGATACATTTGGAGTTGAGGGTTATGCACGTTGATAGATACATATCTATTTGTGTTCTTCCACATGTAGACAACCAGTTTGACCAGTCCCTTGTTAAAGATGTTATATTTTCCCCAGTGTTTATTTCTGGCTTCTATATAAAATAATTCTTCAATGAGTTAGAAAGGGCAATTTGCAAATTGATCTGGAACAATAAAAAACCTAGGAGAGCAAAAACTATTCTCAACAATAAAAGAACCTCTGGGGGAATCACCATGCCTGAAGTCAAGCTGTACTACAGAGCAATTGTGAGAAAAACTGCATGGTACTGGTACAGTGGCAGACAGGTAGATCAATGGAATAGAATTGAAGATCCAGAAATGAACCATACACCTATGGTAACTTGATCTTTGACAAGGGAGCTAAAACCATCCAGTGGAAAAAAGACAGCATTTTCAAGAAATGGTGCTGGCACAACTGGCAGTTATCATGTTGAAGAATGCAAATTGATCCATTCTTATCTCCTTGTACAAAGCTCAAGTCTAAGTGGATCAAAGACCTCCACATAAAACCAGAGACACTGAAATTTATAAAAGAGAAAGTGGGGAAAAGCCTCAAAGATATGGGCACAGGGGGAAAATTCCTAAACAGAGCAGCAATGGCTTGTGCTGTAAGATCAAGAATAGACAAATGAGACCTTATAAAATTGCAAAGCTTCTGTAAGGCAAAAGACACTGTCAATAAGACAAAAAGGCCACCAACAGATTGGGAAAGGATTTTTACCAATCCTAAATCTGATAGGGGACTAATAGCTAATATATACAAAGAAATAAAGAAGCTGGACTCCAGAAATTCAAATAATTCCATTTAAAAATGGGGTACAGAGCTAAACAGAGAATTCTCAAGTGAGGAATACCAAATGGCTGAGAAGCACCTGAAAAATGTTCAACATCCTTAATCATCAGGGAAATACAAATCAAAACAACCTTGAGATTCTACCTCACTGCAGACAGAATGGCTAAGATCAAAAACTCAGGTGACAGCAGATGCTGGCGAGGATGTGGAGAAAGAGGAACACTCCTCCATTGCTGGTGGGATTGCAAGCTTGTATAACCACTCTGGAAATCAGCCTGGAGGTTCCTCAGAAAATTGGACATAGTACTACCAGAGGATCCAGCAATACCTCTACTGGGCATATACCCAGAAGATGTTCCAACTGGTAATAAGAACACATGCTCCACTATGTTCATAGCAGCCTTATTTATAATAGCCAGAAGCTTTAAAGAACCCAGATGTCCCTCAACAGAGGAATGGATACAGAAAATGTGGTACATTTACACAATGGAGCAGTACTCAGCTATTAAAAACAATGAATTTATGAAATTCTTGGGCAAATGGATGTATCTGGAGGATATCATCCTTAGTGAGGTAACCCAATCACAAAAGAAGTCACTTGATATGCACTCAGTGATAAGTGGATATTAGCCCAGAAACTTAGAATACCCAAGATACAATTTGCAAAACACAAGAAAATCAAGAAGAACGAAGACCAAAGTGTGGATACTTCATTCCTTCTTAGAATAGAGAACTAAACACCCATAAAAGGAGTTACAGAGACAAAGTTTAGAGCTAAGACAAAAGGATGGACCATCCAGAGACTACCCCTCCCAGGAGTTCCATCCCATAATCAGCCACCAAACCCAGACACTATTGCATATGCCAACAAGATTTTGCTGAAAGGACTCTGATATAACTCTAGTGAGGCTATGCCAGTGTCTGGCAAATACAGAAGGGGATGGTCATAGTCATCTATAGGATGGAACACAGGGCCCCCAATGGAGGAGCTAGAGAAATTACCCAAGGAGCTGAAGGGGTCTACAACCCTTTAGGTGGAACAACAATATGAACTAACCAGTACCCTCAGAGCTCGTGTCTCTAGATGCATATGTAGCAGAAGATGGCCTACTTGGCCATCATTGGGAAGAGAGGCCCCTTGGTCTTGCAAAGTTTATATGCTCCAGTACAGGGGAATGCCAGGGCCAAGAAGTGGGAGTGGGCAGGCAGGGGAGCAGGGCGTGGGGGATTTCCTAGTGGAATCTTTAGCACTTATATATGCTATCACATCATCTGCAAACAAATATATTTTGTTTCTTCCCTTCCTATTTGTATCCCCTTTATCTCTCAGTTGTCAAAGAACTTTTCTGCATGTAATGAGATGATCATGTGGGTTTTTTGCTTTGTTTTGTTTTTTAAAAAGATCTATTTATTTATTTATTTTATGCATATGAGTACACTGTAGCTGTACTGATGGTTGTGAGCCATCATATGGTTGCTGGGAATTTGAATTCTGGACCGCTGCTCTTTCTAGCCCTCCTTGCTCCATCCCTGCTCTCTCCAGCCTAAAGATTTATTTATTATTACATCTAAGTATACTGTAGCTGTCTTCAGATGGACCAGAAGAGAGTGTCAGATCTCATTATCGATGGTTGTGAGCTACCATGTGGTTGCTGAGATTTGAACTAAGGACCTTCGGAAGAGCATTCAGTGCCCTTAACCGTTGAGCTATCGCTCCAGCCCAAACATGTGGTTTTGCCTTCCAGTCAGCCTATGTGGTGGATTACATCTATTGAATTTACATATGTTTAGCCATCCCTACATCCCTGGGTTGAAACCAAATTGGTAATCAAGGATGATCTTTTTTATGTGTTCTGGGATTTGGTTTGCAAGTAATTTACAGGATAGTTTTGTATCTATATTCATGAGGGAAATTGGTCTGTAATAATTTTTCTTTGTTATTATGTGGTTGGGGTAGCAGGGCAATTGTGACCTCATAAAACAAGTATTGGTTGTTTCTACTTCTTTTTGTGGGGTAATGTGAAGAATATTGGTGTTAACTCGTCTTTGGACGTCTGATACAATTTGTACTGAAACCATCTGGCCCCGGGGCTTTTTTATTTGGGGGGAGACTTTTAATGACTTCTTTCACTAGGGCTTATAGATTTATCTAAATTGCTTAAATGTTCTTGTTTTAAATTTGGTAAGTAGTATCTATTGAGAAGATTATACATTTCTTTTAGGTTTTCCAATTTGGTGGACTACAGGTTTTTTAAATATGTCCTTCTGATTCTATGAATTTCTTCGGTATTTGTTGTTATGTCTTCATATTAGTTCCCTAGTTTTGTAATTTCAGTTAGAGTTTATTAAGCTTTCAGATTTTCCTAAAGAACAAACTTTTTTGTTTCATTGATTCTACATATTGCTTTTTGTTATTGTTGCTGTTTGTAGATATTTTATTTTATTTCATTTACATTAGCCCCGAGTTTGATTATTTCTTTCCATCTACTCCTTTTTGGATCTGATTTCTTTTTTTTTTCTTCCAGAGCTTTCAGGTGTGCTATTAAGTTATTAGTATGATATCTCTCCTTTTTTTTTAATGTAACCACTTAGTGCTATTATCTGACCTCTTGGTACTGCCTCTATTGTGCCTCATAAGTTTGGTTGTGTTGTGTTTTCATTTTCATCCAATTCTAAAATAAATTTTTATTTATTTTTAATTTCTATCTTGACCCTTTTTTTGTTGTTCAGTAGTGAGTTGTTTGGTTTTCATGAATCTGTAAGATTTTTGTTGCTATTGATAT
>LR750259.1:677459-712692 GCA_902729485.2 Mus minutoides
CCACTTAGTGCTATTATCTGACCTCTTGGTACTGCCTCTATTGTGCCTCATAAGTTTGGTTGTGTTGTGTTTTCATTTTCATCCAATTCTAAAATAAATTTTTATTTATTTTTAATTTCTATCTTGACCCTTTTTTTGTTGTTCAGTAGTGAGTTGTTTGGTTTTCATGAATCTGTAAGATTTTTGTTGCTATTGATATTTAGCTTTACTCCATACTATTCACATAGGATGAAGGGTATTATATCAGTTTTCTTGTATTGGCCAAAGGAGTCCCATGGGAATCCCCAAACCACCCATCCTTTGCCTAGAGTATAGGTTGCTCTTCACAGACTGAAGGTAAGGCCCCATAGCTGAAGACAACACCTACACCACTCATTGAATATGAAGAAGTCGAGCTGGTACCTACATAGAGATTTCACTCCTACATGCTAGTCTCTTTGGTAGAGGAAGGTACTCTGCATGCTACCAAAGGAGAAATGTAAACACCAACCCTGTCACAAAGTCCTTCATTTATAGTGGTGTCTTGCCCATGAGATATGCTAGGACAATGGTAACATAAACTTGTGGGAGTAACCAATCCATATCTAATTTGACTTAAGGCCCACTCTAGGAAATACAAGCCATACCTGACACTGCTTGGGTGACCAAGAACCTAAGACTAGATAGTCCAGAGGCTTAGGGTAAAACCAAATTAACTCTGTTCTAAACAAACAAACAACCCCACAACAAACAAACATAGCGATAAAATGACTTTTAATGACATTTTGTCATACTCATAGATCCATGCCTTACTCATCCACTGTCAGAGAAGCTTCCTCCTAGAGCAGATGGGAACAAATACAGAGACCCATAAACAGACATGAATGCAGAAAGTGAGAGACCTTAAAAATCTCAGCCTTAAAGGGATGTCTCCATCAAATCCTGCCCCTCATGCCTCAAGGAACCTTTCAGAAGAGGAGGCACGAAGAATGTAAGAGCCACAGGAGATGCAGGACACCAAGAAAAAAGGCCCTCTAAATCACTATAACCAAACACATATGAACTTGCAGAGACTGTGACATGCACAGGTCTGCATCAGTCCCTTTGCATGCACACTATGTCTTCCAGTTTAGTGTTTTTATGTGACTCCTGACAATGTGAACCTGTGGTTCTCTCTTTCTTGTGCCTTCTCTTGGGCTCTTTTCTTTCTATTTGTTTTGTCCAATTCTGATGTATTAGTTTTTGTTTTATCTTATTATATTATTTATATTACATTTATTATTATTATCCTTAGAAGCCTGTTTATCTTCTTATGAGAGATAGAAAGTGGGTGAGTTGAGGTGGGAGGGTAGGTAGACAGGATCTGGGGAGTGCAGAGGGGGGGATATCAGGAAACCGTTTTAGAAAAAAAATCTAATTTCAATAAAAGAAAAAAAAGTTGGGTTTTCAGTGAATGTTGGATGGCTGTTTCTTTGAACTTTCCTTCTAGTCTCTATTTAGTCTCTTGGTAAGATACTTGGTAGAAAAAAGACTAGAAAACCTTTACAGTAGAATTAGCTTCATATACTCTTCTGGAATTGTCTGTATGAAGGAGCTGAACCAGTTTCTCACCACACCACCCATTCCTTCATTTTCAGAATGCATGTGTTCAGATAATGTATCCTGACTCTCAGCATCAGTGAACTAAAAAAATTACCTATCTTGCTTCATTTCTTATTTGAAAATCTCTGAGATCTGCTAGGAATAATTATGGCCTATAAAAATTGGTTATTGTTGAGCAAATTATAAGATTAACTTGTATTAGTTTAGTAAGAATAAAATAGGGTTCAATGTCAGATATCTCAAATTGCACACCCTTTGAGGGTTTCAAATTATTCTAGTACAAGTGCTGAAAGGAGGTGAATATTGAATAATGATTTCCATGCAACTTGAAAAAAAAGAATGAAGTGCATAGTAACTCCTAGCCAGTGAAGGCTGCCACTCACGTTGGAAAACCGAAGACAGAGCTGTAAGAAGAGTACAGTTTTCCATGTAAAATGTATGTCATAATGAACATGTAAGACAAACTCAAAAGCCATCTGATCTGAACAGCAGACTTAAAAATAATATAAATGAATTGGATTTAGATTAGTTGATATTTTATGTCAATTCCTTATTCATTTATTTTTATTGAATTTTTCATACAATTTGTTTTGATCATGTTTTCCCTCCTATTCCTCTCAGATCCTTCCTACCTCCCTACCCATGCAATTTCTCCCTCCCTCCCTCTCTCTTTCTCTGTCTCTCTCTTTCTCAGCACACATACACAAACACACAAAACAACAACAACACAACAAATTAAAGCAAACAAAAACTAACTTCTTTATAGCATACAAACTGAGAATTTGATCTCCAATCTTAGCATTGGGTCTTGTAGAGGCAAAGATACATTCCATGTAATTTAATGTATCACCTAATCTCACCTTTCCTATAGAGAGCACAGCATGTTCCTTAAGGCTGTAAATTTTGCTTTGCTCCCTGATCACATTGTAGGTTCTCAGTAAACACATGTTTAATAAAATAATGTCTAAAAATAATATATTGGTAAGGATTAAAAAAAAAGCTTAATAATAAAGAATCCCTAATAGAGGAGTTGCTAGAGATGTCAAAAGAATTATGCAGAGTACCATCCTAAGGCTAACGGTCCTGTTCTTAGTAATTTTGTCAACCTGTCATAAACCACAACATATCAGGGAAGAAAGAATATCAGTTGAGGTATTGTCTCAATCAGATTGTCTGAAGGTATGTCTGTGGGGCATTTTGGGGGCATAATTGATGTGGGAGATCTCAACTCACCATGAGTAGTGTCATCTGTGTGCAGGGGACTCTGAGTTATATAAGAGAACAAGCCAAGTGGGCAGTTTTTCCTCCATGGTTCCTGTCTCTAATTTTGCTTGACTTCTCTCAGTAATCAACTGTGATTGGAACACATGTGTCAAACAAACCCTTCATCCCAAAGTTGCTTTTGGTCCTGGTGTTTATCAATGGAAAGCAAAGGAGGCCAGAAGCCAAGAAAGAACGAACTTGAAAAGATATTAGTGAAGAACGTGTTGGCAAATGCCAGAGATGTTTGCTGTGTTGCTCTGTGTGTGCCTTCTTTGAATATTAAGCAAGCAGAAACCTGACCTCTGGAAAATGCAGTAGCAATGACAGGTATAATTACAGAGGAAGTTGAGCTTTGAAGATATGCTTTCTGGAAAGACAATCCTCAGACTGTAGTATGTAGTAAGAATGTCTTCAGGGCTATGGCTGGTGGGAGACACAAAGAGAACTGGACCTTAGAAAATGAGTGGTTTGGAGTGTAAGTTGTCTATATTCAGATGGCACAAGAAGAAGTAAGTATGGGACTGGTGAGATGGTACCTGCTGCCAAGTCTGACAACCTGAGTCTAATAGCTGGAATCCACATAGGAGGAGAGAAGTGACTCTCTCAAATTGTCCTCTGACATCTCCACAAATATAGCATTCATCAATGCTACCCATACCTAAATAAATAAGTTGTACAGAGTCTATTGTGAGGTACAAATAGATAAAGGCTGGTAGGTTAGGGAAACATGAGATGGGCCAGATGAAACAAAGCTTGAGATATTCACTGTCCATGTCAGCAGGGCTGTATAAGATGGTCACTTCATGTCGGACAACAACTGTACATTCTGGGTGTATAGCTAAGGAAGAGTGCATTCCAACATATATGTTCTTTACCAGAATGCACTAGGAGCAGAGAAGAAACAAAATGGCTTCAGCTCATTCATACAGACAACTCCAGAACAGTATATGAAGCTAATTCTACTGTAAAGGTCTTCTAGTCTTTTTTCTACCAAGTGTCTTACCAAGAGAATAAATAGAGACTAGAAGGAAAGTTCAAAGAAACAGCCATCCAACGTTCACTGAAAACCAAACTTTTTTCCTTTTATAGAATCAGAGCAGTAACTCTGCTTGTAATGACCTTCCAGTACTTATCACAGATTGTCTAATATTGTGCTTATTCTAAAACAGAAATAGTGAGGACACCATTATCATATAAATGCTGATGTAGGCTGACTTTGGAGAACAGAAGTCATCCACCAATATGCAGCATATACAACTAACATCAACTGCTTGTATCCAAGGCACTGGAATTTATTTATTATATACTTTCTACGTAATTGTTATATAGATTATTTTACATAGATTACTTAATATCAACTCCCTATGATTTGTTTGGGACTGATTTTTCTATCTTGTAAATGAATAATTTGCAGCTTTGAGTAGTGAAATACTTGTTATAATCCAAAGCTAGGATTCCATTTCTTCCAATTTGTTACACAATTATACTTTTTCCTAAAAGAAAATGCCACTGGATTGGTAAAGACGACTAGTTCATTGGTGCCTACTGTTTGTGGCCTACCAAGTGGCTCTTGGGACATTTGCTTCCAGGACACATAACACATAGAGATTTTCATGTAGTTCACAGACGTCTTGGTATTCCCTTAGGAACTTCTGCCTCAGTTTTATGTGAAGTACCCATTTCTGTTTATGAATAGTCATGTCCATAGACAGAAAAAACTGTACCAGAGTCTGCTGTGCATTGAGGCGTGGCAGGCTAGGAAGCAAATGATAGTTGATAACAACTCTTTCAAAATAAGAA
This sequence comes from Mus minutoides, assembly GCA_902729485.2. Taxonomy (NCBI): domain Eukaryota; kingdom Metazoa; phylum Chordata; class Mammalia; order Rodentia; family Muridae; genus Mus; species Mus minutoides. Next base: position 682,104 of record LR750259.1, read on the forward strand.
GAATAAAATTTGTGACTATTGTGAAGGGTGTTGTTTCCCTAGTTTCTTTCTCATCCTGTTTATCTTTTGTGTAGAGAAAGGCCACTGATTTGTTTGAGTTAATTTTATATCCAGCTACTGCGCTGAAGCTGTTTATCAGGTTTAGGAGTTCTCTGGTGGAATCTTTACGGTCACTTATACATACTATCATATCATCTGCAAATAGTGATATTTTGACTTCTTCCTTTCCAATTTGTATCCCCTTGATCTCCTTTCGTTGTCAAATTGCTCTGGCTAGGACTTCCCTGACAAATACAGAAGTGGATGCTCACAGTCATCTATAGGGCAGAACACAGGGTCCCCAATGTGGGAGTTAGAGAGAGTACCCAAGAGCTGTAGGGGTCTGCAACCCTATAGATGGAACAACAATATGAACTAATCAGAACCCCCAGAGCTCATGTCTCTAGCTGCATATATATTAGAAGATGGCCTAGTTGGCCATTATTGGGAAGAAAGGCCCTTGGTCTAGCAATGTTTATATGCCCCAGTACAGGGGAATGCCAGGGCCAAGTAGTGGGAGTGGGTGGGTAGGGGAGCAGGGTAGGGGGAGGGTATAGGGGACTTATGGGATAGCACTTGAAATGTAAATGAAGAAAATATCTAATAAAAAATGTAAAAAAAAAAAGAAAGAAAATACAGGCTGCAAAAAAAAAAAAACAAAAGAAAAAAAAGAAAAGGAGAATAGTAGAAAATCTGAGGTCCTAAGAACCTGAGAACGTAGAAATAAGAAATAGACCCTAAATCTGGACAAAAAATGAGAAGTACACCCATGTTCTAAAGAATTCTGCCTGTTTGCTCCTATTTTGTCCTTAGGATTCTGCCCACAGATCTCTTCTCACTCCATTCCCTTTGGATACTCCTCAAGCTCCTTTGATTGATGTAATATATATCTCCACTATCCTCAAATCTCTGTCTCTAGGTCCAAATTCTTTTCCATAAATTCCACATCTGTGAATCCTTCTGTCCATTGGACATTGACCTTAAGCTATCCCAAGCTCCGAAGATCTCAGCTTGATAATCAGTTTATTTGAAGGCTCTAAGCCTGGTCTCCCTTTGCTTTTGCCTCTGCACTGGATGACTTAGCCTCTGCCATCGCCAGAAGCAAGGTGTCGTCTTAGATAAGCACTGTTTTCTCCTTTCCACATTAAACAAGTTTTTTTTTTTCTGTTCCAACCTACCTTTATGCAGTCCTCACCCAAGTGCTGGGGGTTCTAATAAGCTATTATTCACATGATTTCTATCTACAGTTTCACCTGCTTAGTTCAGGTCACTACTTCATTTGTATTTCTTTTTATTACAAGATTTTAAAATATTTTATTTCCATGTGTGAGCGTTTTGTCTGCATGGATGCATATGCACCATGTGCATGTGGTACCTGGGATGTCAAGAAGAGGAAATTAGACACTCAGGAACTGAAGTTAAAGACAATTGTGAGCTGCCACTTTGTGTTGGAAGCAGAACCCAAGTCCTCTGCAAGAAAAGTAGCCATCAGCCCACCCTATTTCCACAGTACTCCCCTGATTGCTGTGCTAGTGAACTCTCTAATCTATTCTCTAAAGGACAATGGAGTTAATTTTTCTCAAATTTAAGTTCATACACAGTCACTTTCCTCCTTTAAAAATCCTTCAATGCTATCTTATTTGGGATAAATACAAACCCTTAATTGAAACTGCAAATGCTCCTTGATCCAGCCTGTGCTTATCATTATGTAGAGTCTTGTCAGGGGATCAAAACTAAGAGAGTTTAGCATGAAAAAATGTTGAAGATTGAAGATCTCATAAAGCAAGAATAGTGCCTTGAGATAGTATAGGGGCAGCCTGTATAGGAATCAGCCACCAGTTCAAGGGCAGAAGAACTAAACTGAAGAGGTTAAAATGACCAAATTTTCAAACCTTTAGTGGCCAAGCCTGGCACATCAGAAATATGTGCCTCTGAGAAGGACAGGGCATGGCTCACCAGGCATAGACCGGGATAAAATACTATTTTATCTATGCTTTTAAAAGTGCTAGAAATAGAAAGTTGGCTTCAAATTTTCTACTAGAATGGGCTGCTACTTCTAGAACAAAGAAGTGAGCCTGGGTGGTGCTGATTGACAATAAGGAATATCAGGAAATGCAAACCTCTTCCGCCTCCACTCAGTAATCTTCCCGCAGCACTCTTTTTTTCTTTCCAACTTTTATTAGATATTTTCTTCATTTACATTTCAAGTGTTATCCAGAAAGTTCCCTATACCCTCCCCCCTCCCGGCCCTGCTCCCCTACCCACCCGCTCCCACTTCTTGGCCCTGGCGTTCCCCTGTATTGGGGCATATAAAGTCTTCATGACCAAAGGGGCCTCTCTTCCCAATGATGGCCAACTAGGCCATCCTCTTCTATATATGCAGCTAGAGACATGAGCTCAGGGGGTACTAGTTAGTTCATGGTTATTCTTCTACCTAGAGGGTTGAAGACCCCTTCAGCTCCTTGGGTACTTTCTCTAGCTCCTTCCTTGGGAACCCTGTGTTCCATCTAATAGCTGACTGTGAGCTTCCACCTCCATGTTTGCCAGGCATTGGTATAGTTTTCCCCGAGACAGCTATATCCGGGCCCTTTCAGCACTATCTTGCTGGCATATGCTATATTGTCTATATTTGGTGGCTGATTATAGGATGGATCCCCGGCAGCCGCAGTCATTGGGTCCATCCTTTGGATTCAGTTTCACACATGATCTCTGTAACTCTTTCAATGTGTGCTTTGTTCCTAATTATAGGAAGGGGTGACGTGTCCACATTTTGATCTTCCTTCTTCTTGAGTTTCATGTGTTGCATATGCTAGGCCCTGGGAGTGACACTATTGGGAGGTGTGGCCTTGTTGGAGTAGGGTTGTCACTGTGGGTGTGGGCTTTAAAACCCTCATCCTAGATGACTGGAAGTCAGTATTCTACTAGCAGCCATCAGAGGAAGATGTTGAATTCTCAGCTTCTTCTGCACCATGCTTGCTTGGATGTTGTCATGTTCCTGCCTTGAGGATAATGGACTGACCCTCTGAACCTGTAAGTCGGCACAATTAAATGTTGGCCTTCTAAAGGTAACCTTGGTCATGGTGTCTGTTCACAGCAGTAAAATCCTAAGACAACACTCTTTTTTGTCATAGCCTAGCAAAATTATTTGGCAGGGCTGGGTTTGGAGGATGGTGAGGGGGATATATCCAGGACTAGAGTTCTTGCCAAGTATTGTGAGGTTCTAGGTTCAATCACATTAGTGAACACCCAAACCCAACAAAACAAAACCACCAAAAACCATGTGGCAATGCCTCAGAATGAAAAAGCAGGGTGAGAAAGGGAGATGGAGACATTGATAAGACCCACTCCTTTGCTTGGCCCTGGGAGTGACACTATTGGGAGGTGTGGCCTTGATCAATTTCCACATTCGCCTGTGTTTCTAAACACATGGCTTCTAAACAACTTCATGCCTCACCCAGAAGCACAACTCTGAGTGAACAATGATGTGTGTTCATTTGTCACTCAAAATGAAAATCCCAAAGTCCCAGCCACACAGGCACCAACATTTATAACTAGCCACAGTGTTCCTGGGCAATAATTATTCATCAGAATTAGTCATAGTTCCATCTCAATATTTAGTCATCTAAAGGCTGAATTACAAATGCCACTGACAACAAAACTTGCATAAAATGAGAATTATGTGAGTAAGCCACACACACACACACACACACACACACACACACACACACACATCCCTCCACACACAACGTTTCCTCTTGGCAACAGAATCATTTGCCTAGGTCAGTTGATTAGCATCTTTTTACTTCTTTGATTAGTGGCACAATCCACCACTCTGCTAGGTTAATGGCTTCTAGGCGATTTGAATTAGAAGTCTAATGAGCTCAATGTGTATTTGTTTTCTGAAACGAAGTCTCTGATTAATAAAAGCAGTTGACTGATTGCACAGTGGTGAATGAAACAATACATAGCCATTGACTTAGCAGAGAGATGGATTCAACCACTAACCCTACAAGCAATGATTGTGTGTCTCAAAAAGCTTTAAATAGACATTACAAGCAGGGGAAAGTCAGTTCACATCCCAAATATATGTCTATTCCAATGAGATCAGATTGTTACATTCAATTAGAGATAACACTCATGTACTCAATCTGCCTTGTGCCAATCATGAACTCTCTGCTCCCCTAAGGAGTTTTGGCATACCAGAGACTCAGCAGTGAATACATTGTGGTGCCTTGAATATGATTGGTCCATATGAAACACTCTGTGATACTGGCAGATTAGGCACTCAATACTAATAGTATCTACATTGGCCACAGAGCAGGATAGTCTGTAAAAGAAGCTATGCATAGCTTCTGTACTACATTTTAAATTGTAAATTTGCAAATCAGAGTTGTATGTATGTATTTATGTGATAGAAAGCAATGTTATGGACTAGGGATGTACTTCAGTGGGAGAGTACATCCCTAACTGCACAAGGCTCTGGGTTACATTCCTGGAGCCAGAAAAACAATGGACTCCTATTAACCTTGGCCCTAAGAAGGGAACAGTTATTTGTCCTATTCACATTAAATGCATGTCTTAGTTAGGGTTTCACTGCTGTGAAGGAATGTCATGACCAAGGCAACTCTTATAAGGACAACATTTAATTGGGGCTGGCTTACAGTCAGTTATCATCATGACGGGAAGCATGGCAGTGTGCAGACAGACATGTGCTGGAGTTGCTGAGAGCTCTATATTTTGATCTGAAGGCAGCCGGGGGAGACTCTTCTGCAGGCAGCTAAGAGGCTCTTCTCTGCTGTATTGAGCAGAACTTGGGTACTACAAGACTGCAAAGCTCACCTACACTCTCTCTAACACACTTCCTTCACACCTATTCCAACAAGGCCACACCCCCTATACCGCTTTCTATGGACCAAGCATATTCAAACCACCACAGTGTATCATTTAGCCATAAATTAGAGCTAAATTATAACTAAAAAGTATGTATGATTGAGCATGTATGTAAATGAATAGGTGGGTACATTTTCATGGACAGTGTTAGAAGGAGCCAGTTGTCACACTTTTCAGTTGAAACTTCACGGGCTATAGTAATACATCCGTAGCCACCTAATTTGAGTGTTTAAATGTGGAAGACACATGTAGACATCTGCATAATAAAGAGACATCCTAGTTATTGCTTTACTGATTTTCTCTGGTTCAGGACAGGCAGAACAACAGTAGAATGGAAGATTAGGAGTCTGTTTAAGATGCTGTATGTCTCCCTGAGTATATATCTGTGCTTTATCCATGTAATCACCAATATTCATGAAAGGAAGTCCTGCCAGTCGGTTTCTTTACATTTCAGGCATGTTTGTTTCTCCCATTTCTCCCTTGCTTTTACAGCCTTCTTACCTCCCTGTCTTCTCCCGGCTGATTCTTCTTTTCTTTTTAGCTTTCAAAATGTTTCAAAGCTTAAGAACACACATTGTTTCATAAACACATGTATGATAACTGCTCCATTGAGTACTGGAATTTATAATACCTTGCTGATGAGACATATAATGGCCAATAAGTTGGAGTGAACCTTTTTCACCTTGGCAAGGGATAAGAAGCACTCTTCGGCACCCATCTTCCTGCCTTGTCACTTGTGCGCACATGTGGGAATCGTAAACAAGTTTTATGTAGTACTTTGGGACTTTGGGTTTTCAGGCAATAGCCTGCACAAACAAATTGTGTACCTTGTAGTCTGTAGGTGGGTTCTCACTAGAGCTTTACATAGATATTACAGCCAAACTAACATTCATAAAAAAAAAAAAATACTTGCAACAATTGCATTAATGGGAAAGGGAGAAAGGCCTAACTCTATGGATTAAGATCCTTAACAGCAGGAAAAAGAGCCTCTCTACAAAGTCAGCAAGTGTGTAACTTTGAGAATGGTTGGCCTCTAGAATCCACACCAAAAGCAAACACTTCAACCATGGGATGTGTTGCACCTTGTTGTGTGTGAGCTGTCTGTAATGCGGGGAAACCTACACTGTGTTAGCTTGCTGATCACACGTAGAAGGTTAGATACCAGATAGGAGAAAGATTCCTCCAGAATATCCAAATGTTTCTGCCATTGTGTCTACTGAAGGATTTGCTGGTTCTACCCATGAGCTACCTGGTGCTCACTTTAGCCTCCAAGTCTCATGCTGGTGGATGTGGCTGTCCGAACATGAGTGCAAGAACATTGGCGCAAACTTCCAGTTTGGACTATCATTCAAACTTATAAGACACAATAGGCTGACCAAGGACAATATGATATTGGGTTTAAGATATGGAGGAAAAAAGGAGTCATAGAGGCCTCAGATGTCACTCTTAATGTCCCCTGTCACCTGCACTGGAACATGCTCTGTTGTAATAAATGAGGAGATGCTGTGATGAGCATGGTTCACACCAGCAGAAGAAAGCCATAGGGTTTAGTATCCCCAAGCAAAAGCTTTGCTGACCACTAAGAACATCTGGAAGATGGGCTGAGTTCTTAAGTTTTGGGTGTAGCCAAAGTTCATAAACTGTGGTGCATATAATAAATGAGCTTGACAACTAGGCATAACATGCTTAGGCATAGGTTTGTATTTTACTGTTTAACCATGGTTGCTTTTTCAATAAGTTTAACTAATAATAATTACGTTCAAGTATTACCTAAAGCTGGAATAAGATTGATAGTCCAGCCAGTAACCCATTTCACTCACCAAATGCAGAAACCCAAATAAAAGAAGTTAAGAAACTGAGGTTGAGTTTGCTGGGCATCAGTAGTTCAGGAAATCAAAGAAGGATGAGGTTGGAATTATGCCGTGTGTATCTTAATAGAACCTGGGCCACATGATCTGATGTGTGAAATGCTAAGATGACGTGAACTCAACAATACCTGATATAGGAGCCTAGGGATGGCCTCGGGCATCCTCTTCTCTGGGCTGCAGTTGGGACAAATCTCATGTTCACTCTAGTTTTTAGCATCTGTAAACTCCTTGTCTAAGCAGTTAGTTTAGGTATAGCAAATACTTACAAAATTTGAGGTAACTACTCCACACCACTGCACTTTGGTACTAGAAAGTTCACCTAACAAAGGAGACTATAACTGTTGTCTTTGGATAAAAGCAAACAAAACAAAACAAAACAACCAACCAAACAAAAGTCCCATATCACAAACTTAGGTCATAGATATATTTGATCCATTTTCAGATTCATTCAATATTTTTCCTGTATTGTGCTAAAATGACTTCATAGAAACAAATTATTTTAATTCATATACATAATACTCAATCTAAAGGTGTGAAGTATCTAAATATTTTAAAACTATTTTAGATACCTTATTTTATATGAAAGTAGTTGTATGAAGCAAATAGTACTACATTAAAACAAATTTCATTGCTTGACACATCATCCACTTTTGAGACCATGTGACACTGCCTGTGAGAGTCTGCCATGAAATTACATGGACAGGCTTGTTCTCCAGAACACAGGGAATTTAGTGTCTGGGTTCTGGAGCTGAGAAGTCTAAGATCAAATTGCCAGCAGCCCTAATCTCATGTAACTTTAATTTTCTCTGCAAAGCAAAGCAAAGCAAAGCAAAGCAAAACAAAACAAACAAAAACTTCCAAAATACACTCATATTGAACCTGAATATACAGCTGTGAGGAGTGAGGGAGTGATTCACTTCACATTGTAAACCAGTGTGTTCTACAGGCATGCCGATGAGAAAGACTTGGAGTTGAAAACCCACACATGTGTTCTGGCACACATAAAATGCAACAGATTAAGGTGTACACAGATGGCTTTTTATTTCCTTCTGTTTGCTCTGTCTACCTTGCTTCACCTTCCTCACAGAGTCCTTAGGCTTTGCTGTAGGGAAGGCAAGATGTGCCTTTAATTATGTCCTCAGAATGACAAACTTCAGTAAACCATAAAATGAGACGTAATGGTTACTGAAGCGAAAGAAAAAGAAGTATTGGTTAAATCAGGGCAAGTTTTTTGTCTCTCTCTGACAAATGAGACTTACTTCACTGTAATTGCTACTGCAAACCCATCCACCCATCATTTAACAACTTCCATGGATTCAAACCTAATTGTGTGGAGGCATGTAGTCCAAGGAGCAGTGATAATTCAGAGGAGGTTAGGAATGAAGGCGCTCTGCTAATTCCTTCGAATACTTATCACATGCAGTTTAGTCTGTCCCTCGGAGCCATCTTCTTGAGGGTGGGGGTCAGTTTAATTTAGGAAAACAATCCAGTCTGACAAATACAGTAGATGATTTATGTGATGGAGAGCATAGCGTATTATATGAAGTGTTAACAGTGGGTGAGCTGACTTCCAGTGTAGCTGAAAACTGCTTCTGCTGAGGTTGTGTTCAAGTGTGAGTGCTAAGTTTGTGCTGAGGTTTTTATCTCCGTTCTCCATGTGTCCCTTTGACTCCCAGTTCTGAACTCAGCGACTTAGCCTAGACCTTGAGTGGCGTAGTTCTCCAAATGGTCTCTGCAGGATTTTTGCTCTCTCACATAGTTCTGTGGCAAGGCTATAGTACGAGAAATCAACAAGAACTTTTAGCTGAAAGCATTTGAGAACCTTTGCTGACCTGGGGATAAGGAAAATGTGAGACAGCTAGAAACACTGGGTTTCAGAGAGGCCATTACCAACTACTGGGGAAATAATTACAATCAAGTCCCTTCATTTGTTGACCACAGTGACATGAAAACAGCACCCCAAGTCTTCCTTAGGGCTACAGGTCTATTCATTTTATACTTAAAAAACAACAACAACAACAACAACAACAACAAAACCCTCTTAAGACCCATCTGTGATGACTCCGTAAACTTAGGGGCTGAGCAACTATTTTGTACTTGATGGTTTGGCCTCAATATTTTTTTTTTATTAGATATTTTCTTTATTTACATTTCAAATGCTATCCCGAAAGTTTCCTATACCCTCCCCCTTCCCTGATCCCCCACCTGCCCATTCCCACTTCCTGGCCCTGGCATTCCCCTGTACTAGGGCATATAAACTTTGTAAGAACAAGGGGCCTCTCTTCCCAGTGATGGCCTACTAGGCCATCTTCTGCTGCATATGCATCTAGAGACACGAGCTTTGGGTACTGTTTAGTTCATATTGTTGTTCCACCTAAAGGATTGCAGACCCCTTCAACTCCTTGGGTAATTTCTCTAGCTCTTCCATTGGGGGCTCTGTCTTCCATCCTATAGAAGAATGTGAGCATCCCCGTCTGTGTTTGCCAGGCACTAGCATAGCCTCACTTGAGATAGTTATATCAGGGTCCTTTCATCAAAATCTTGCTGGCATGTGCAATAGTGTCTGGATTTGGTGGCTGATTATGGGATGAATCCCCGGATGGGGTAATCTCTGGATGGTCCATCCTTTCATCTTAGCTCCAATCTTTATTCCATTATGTTCATAGCAGCCTTATTTATAATAGCCAGAAGCTGGAAAAAACCCAAATGTCCTTCAACAGAGGAATGGATACAGAAAATGTGGTACATTTACACAATAGAGTACTACTCAGCTATTAAAAACAATGAATTTATGAAATTCTTGAGTAAATGGATGTATCTGGAGGATATCATCCTGAGTGAGGTAACCCAATCACAAAAGAAGTCACTTGACATGCACTCACTGATAAGTGGATATTAGCCCAGAAACTTAGAATACTCAAGATACAATTTGCAAAACACAAGAAAATCAAGAAGAACGAAACCAAAGTATGCATACTTCATTCCTTCTTAATACGTTTTTAATCACAAAAAGTGACCTGCTGCTAATGAAGCAAAAAAATAAATAAATAAAGTAAATACATAAATAAAGCAGGCAAGCAAGCAAGCTGAAGGAGGGCTTCAGGATAAGAGAAGATGAAGAAGGAACACTGAACAACCAGTAATTAAAGCAGCAAAATGCACATCCATGGGAAAAGACTTTAAAGTTCAGACTAACATCCTGAGAGCTTGTATTTGGAAGGGGGAGAGTTCCTAACTGTCTTGTATGCTAAAAACAGCTTGCTAAGGTTCTGGTGGAAAACCAGTTTTTCTAGATTTGTTCATAGCTGATTAAATTGAGCATGTGAGCCCACCATACATTTGGATGGTCATCTTTTGGGGATATGGGTTTCTGTTCCTTTGAAAGAGCGAACTTATCACCTGACATAGTCTGCCAGGCAATAGCATAGCCTTTCAACTCAGGAGAGGGTTGCTGATGGCACCGTCCAGTGCTTGTGAGATGCAGACCTCTGCAGTTGGATGTTAACCAGGCAAGCCACGAAGCATTGTCTGGACCGCTGGTGATGAGGTGAGATGGGCTTGGCTTGAGTACCACCATTCTCCTAACTGTGCCACTGTAAGTCACTTGGCATCAGGTCTCAGTGTCCCCATTTATGACACAGTAGCAGTGAGAATATCAGTGTCAAAGAGTATGAATTATGATTAGGTATTTTGGCTTGGCACCTGGCAAATAAAAAGCCTTGGGTAAATGTTTAAGAATTGTTATTTCTAACTGTGTTGGTGGTGGCAAAGGCTTGGGAAGAATATGACCTTCCTATTATAGTTGTAGCTCTTTAACTTCTGAGGGAGGGAAGGAGGAAGCATATGAAAAGAGGGAGGGAAGGATAGATGGAGGGAGAGAAACATAGACAGAGGAGAGGGGAACAGAGACAGAGAGAGACACAGAGAGAGAGACAGAGAGACAGAGGGGGATTAAGGCAAAGAAAGGGCTTTATTCTAAAAGGAATAGCTCTGCTTAGGCCTTCAACAGGATTGCTCCTTGCTATTTGTAGAAGTAATTGGCATTGTTCTCTCTGTGCGGTGCATAAAAAGCAAATGACTCAATCTTGTACAGATTGACACCTCATGAATGAACTCATTTAACTTTCATTTAGTCCCAATAGCTGTTGCTAGTCACCTACTTCATCTGACAGAGAAATAGAAGGGTCCTCTTCTAGTCCCATTAGCTTCAACAGTGCCATTGCATCTCAGCACCAGAACCCGACTCCTGACACAGGGTGTCTCTTCTGGGTCCTATTATTTATAGAAGACATCGAGTGCTAAAATAGTTCTTTAAGGTGAGAAGTTGAGGGAGTGGAATTGAACCTTCTTTGAACCAGACTTGACAATGAGGCTTTGAAGGACTCTGTCATTTCACCTTACTGTATCTCTTCTGGCAAACAAGCAAGAGGATATTTTAAGTGTCTGTAATATCAGAAGGCAGAGGCTACACGGTCTGTTTTCACAGTGCTACTGTAGGAAATCACTGTCATGGATTTGAAAGTGGCCAGTGATCTCTTTGGCTATGCCAGCAAAATGTCAGTGTGATTTCTTTTCTGAGTGCTGGTCTTTCTATCTCAAAAATTTTCATCCCTCCCATTTCTACCAAATTCCCACTTGTTCCTTCACCCAGGTTAAGTGTCACCCCTATGGTACTTTCCCTGGTTATTTAGGCATGGTGCATGCGTTTGATCCTAGGATGTATCTCTGGTTAGTGCTGGCTGTTACCCAGCTCTCCCCCCTTCACTGGGACTGAGGATTCTGGGGAACTATGGGACCATGCCTTTGATCTCTGTGTTCCTACTACATACATTTTGAGTCAGCCATGGACACCTTATAGGGAGTTGTTGGGTAAAATGGCGATTGCATTGTTGGCAAAGTTATCACTTGGTTGATGTGTTATTTCCTCAGGCAGCTGTATCTAAGTACCATAAGAGAGCATGGCTCAAGAAACAAACCTTTTCCCGTTTAAAGTTTCAAGGTAACATGTCTGAAATAAAAGTGTCAGCAGGCCACAATCCCTCCAAAAACTCTAGGGGAAGAAGCATCTATGTTTATTTCAGCTTCATATAGAACCAAGTGCTCTTTGTCTTATTGAAGTAAAACTCCAAGTCTGCTTCAGTCTTCACATGGCCCTCTTCACACAGCAGTCTTGTGAAAATCTCCTTCATATAAAGATTCTGCTTGCATTTGATTCAGTCCCAACACACTCTGACTTCTTTGTTATCCATCTCATCTGCAGTAACCCTATACTCAAGAAGCTCATGTTGTAACACACGGGGTTTAGGACTTCAACACACTGACTGTAAGTGAAACTCCACAGTGGGTACAGTTTCTATTATATAGATAAATTCTGATTTAAAAGTAAACATCACAGTCAACATTAATAGCATCCAGAATTGAACTATTAGGGAAAAGAGGTACAAATAAAGCAGGAAATACACCCATCTGTCAAGAGATGTAAAGATACCTCTCATGTAGAATGTTCTTTGTGTTACTTAAGTGAATGATAACTCATTGAACAGAAGGCTGCATACCTGTCAGTAGAATGAACTACCATGTAGTCTTTATCCATGTCTGATTCAGATGTTAGATTTAGAGAACTTTCTGGATAACACTTGAAATGTAAATGAAGAAATTATCTAATAAATGTTGGAAAAAATAAAAAATAAATAAAAAATAAAGAAATATTCATTACAGTTTTTAAAAAAATAAATTTCAAAGGACTGGCAGCTCACCATCTATATAAGAAAGAGCCAAACTGAAGCCATTTTGAATAAAACTTCCATTTTGAATAGTGGTTAAATGAAGTTTAAGTTCCCAAGACCTCCCCGGGTAACTTACATCCTGCTTGGCAGAGAGGTGGGGAGACATACAGGTGGGTAATTGATGTCCTAGTTGCCAATTTGGGACATGAATGCTAGGCAAGTTGTCCCATCATAGTTGAAAAACCCAACCAGTGGGAACAAGATAAGTAGACTTCAAGGGCATGTTTCTAAAGAAGGTCACAGTTGAGCATCCAAGTCTGTTCTGTGGCCCTGATCAATCAGGTGTGCCTTGAGTACAATAAATTTTGTCATCTGCTTAAATACTTACTAAGACAAATGTTTGAAGATACTGTCAGCTCCCGAGTCTGTGCTGTTATCCTTGCTGCCTAATTCAAATAAAGATCTTGCTTTGCTGGACTTTTGTGCCTACTTGGGTGGTTTTGGATTTTCAGACCCTAACATTAATAGTTTTAGCCAATAACAAGGGGAAAGCAGTCTAATTAATTCTTGGGTGTATATGAGGAAAGGGATGATGGCATATTGAAGGTTTAAGATGTGAGGAGGGTATGTGTTGGCTTTAATGCACAGGAAAGGGCCTAGGCCTTTTTGACATTTGCCATTGGCAGTTTGGCTCTGATTAGAAGCCCCGAAGGGTCCTGTAGACTTTGGGAATACACCTGTGGCCCCAGCAATGGTAGTAGCAGATGAAACAATGGTAGGTACCAATGATGTGTAATGGTGAATTCCCATCCCAGGCCCAGTATTTTCTGTAGGTTTTAGAGCTTGGAGGAGGAATTAGATAACACAGAGACTCTTGCCAGTATACTGTATGGCTGGGGTAGACTGTTACGAGGTGGTAAATGGTCTTAAAAATGAAATATTGGGTGAATGATTATTAATTTTTCATTTGAAGGGAGAAAGAGAAATATTTTTTGGGTGTAATTCCGTTTAGAGAATAAATACAGAGATGAATGAAGTCTGAGGATATTACATCTTAATTCACATGGCATCTCAACTTTTCTAGACCTGTACAAACAAGGCAACATTCTAGGATGGGCCCTTACTGTTGGCTGTGAAGAAATGTGCTCTGGGAAGTGGATTGGAAAAGGAATCTTTATGTTTCTTGCATAAAAAGAATATTTTTATCTAAGACCCTATGTTGATGTGGGAACCTCTTTGTGGATTTCTTTGAAAAGTGAACTAAATCCTGGATAGGCGAGTCCTCGTTCTTCTAAAGAATTATTTATTGTTATTTTTCTGTGTCTCAGTGTTTAGGGGTTTGCCTACAGGTATATGCTTCTTGCTCAGTGTGTGCTCTGTACCTTTAGTAGCCAGAAGTGGGTGCTGGATCATTTGGAATTGGAGTACAGACCGTTGTGAGCTGCCATGTGAGTGCTGGGAACCAAACACAGATCTGCTGCCAGAGTCACCACTGAGCCATCTCTTCTAATCCCATCTACCAGGCCAGGCACATTTGAACTCCAGGGGAGTGTAGTTGTGTCTTTGGGCAAACACAGAGAACAACACTAGCAACCAGAAAATAGGTGATTTCAAGGTGAGAATTTTTTTTCCCTTAAATGGGATACTTCATAATGAATTTTAATGTTGTAAGTTCTTCTAATATTTTGTTGTTTCTAAATCAGTACTGATTTATTGGATTCAGAAAGCCAGGATCACTGTAAAACATCATGCTATGACAACTGACAATGTCCATCAGGCAAAGCTTGTAAACGCGAAGTGGCCATCCCATATGATGGACTTAATTTTTTTAAAAATAAAAGCTTTTTCCTTTGTAAACATGGAAACATGATAGCGGAAATGAAATTAAATGGTGATATTATTTTCTAAGAACAAAAAAATTCCATTCAATACACTAATTTTTATGTAAAAAGAAATGACTCTATTTTTTTTCTTACTTTACTTAATTGGCTTTAGGTTCATGTTTCTAGAAAGAAAGCAAGCTACAAAGGTAAACCAGAAATTGGAAAGAGTCAAAAAGAAAGTAAAAGAACAACCAACATCAAGACAGAACTAGAAAGTACCGTGATGGAGCCGGAATAATGATGACAGAGACCAGGATTGCCTGCTACCCAGCAGGGATTGCCTGCTACCCATCAAAGATGGTCTGAACAATGCTCAATTTGTCTAGAGAAGAGTGAGCTTGGGAAGATGTGGCATGGCCTCTGTCTAAGGAGCATGTTAGAGAGAGCAAATGGGAAAGAGGCAGATAAACCTTGTGTAGATGAGGGGGAGTGGAGTTACAATCACAGCTCTAAGCTGGTTGGGAGTTGTGGGAGGCGATGGGGGTCTGGGTAGCTGGATATATGATGGGATGCTAGGATAGGCTAAAAGGATGTGACAGATGGATTGTGGGCACAGTGAGAGGAGTGTTCACAGGCTAGAGGCAGGCAGTTGTGGGAGCAACAGAGCCCAGGGTGGTGGCTGAGCAACTGCACCATTACAAACTAGAGAAAGTCATTATGCTGCGATTAGTGACTTTCTTCATTGTGATCAGATGCCTGACAAAAATCAATTTGAAGAAAAGTTTATTTGGCATCACTACCTGGCCTTTCCCTGAGTTATTTTTGACAATCTTTTTCTTACAACTTAATAAATTGAGCCTCCGTCTGCTTTACCCTAATGGAGCATTTTCTAGTAGATTGGTTTTGCTTATGCTTTATTATCAAGTAAATTTTTTTATTGAGCTAACTTCAGGTTGTGGAAAAGTTGCAGTGAAGATCGTAAGACTGGGGGAGGCGGGGGGCAGCTCACAAAATCCTTATTTCTGTCATCCACTGTGTGGTGCCAGAGTACTCAAGGTTGCCTGCATTCTGACAACAGTTACAAGTTCAGAATTTACCAAGACCACCCTAAGATTTGCAGTTTGTTAGAGAAGACTGTAGAATGCACTGTGGTCTGTTCCACTAAAAGCTGCCATCACCGCAAAACAACAGAAACAAAAGTCAGAGAACCAGCCAAGAGAGGAGAGGACCTGGTGTCCAGGGTGGCGTACAGGGAGGTCTAGTACTTCCACTTGCCTCTCCCAGTGGAGTTAGGGACTGTGGCAATTTCTGACATGTTTCAAACATGATCTGACAGATGCTTACCTAAGCATGGTATCTAAAATTTACACTGGGGCTCAGCCACATAGACATAGTTGGCCACCAGGCTCCAGCTTGGACGGGTAAGCTGATATGGTGTGATCCAAAGCCTGTATTTAATCACACTATTAGATTATCTGTTGTGGTAACATGACCCAGGTTAAAAAATAAGACATTATAAAAACTGAAGATACTCCAAAATTGAGAAAAGCAAGATTCAGTTCTTTATAGATACTCAATAAAAGTCCAAAAGTCCAAACAAAGCTCTTCTGAGTACTGATAGCCAATTCATCGGTTGTAATAACTACTACTGATATCATTCGGCAGCATTAACTCTAGTTGCTGCAGTGTATTTTAAGGTGGCTGTCCCAACACTTGGCAGAAGAAGCCGGTGTTGAAGGGGAAATAGAAATAAGCTCAATTTTCTAAATCAGATTTCAGAACTGTTCTGACATTAAGACCAATCCTTCTACCTTTTACTCCATGGGCCTTGTAAGCTAGCGGCTCTTTCCGAGTGGTGGAAGAATTTATCTGAATTCTACACAGGAAAGAGACTAGTTATACACAACGTCTTATAGTGTCTGAGATTCTGGATTAGCCACACCCATGCGTCATTTTTTTTCCCCTTTCCCCTAAGCCAAGCTAGGAATCAAACCCAGGGTATCCAAAGCCTTGTGCATCTAGGAAGTTGGTAAGTACTTTACCACTGAGCCATATATATATATATATGTATATATATATATATCTGAGCATTGTTTTAAAGAAAAGAGATGTCATGTTAATACAAATTGTATTAACCTACGGCACAGTTCTACCTTTATAATTGTTGCTGAACTTTTTTAGACTTATATGCATGTAATTGTTGTCTTTACAAACTTACGTGCTTATTCTTAGCATTAAAACATTTCTTACTCATATCTTGTTAATTAAATGCGGTTTCCATTCCCCTCAGGAGAAACCATCAACTTCCTGATATGCTTGTTGGGGATTTATATGAATTCAGAGCTCAGTTTTATTTTTATTTTATTTCTTCTAAGGTCTCTCTTCATAACCCTGGCTGTTCTAGAACTAGTCCAGACTGGACTTGAACTCACATAAATCATCCTTTCTCTGCATCCTCTGAGTGTTGGAGTATTTAAAGGTGTGTACCCTTCCCACTCCAGTCTGAGCTCAGTTTTAATTTAAAAAAATTTTTTTAAAGATTTATTTATTTATTTATTTATTTATTTATTTATTTATTTATTATAAGTACACTGTAGCTGTCTTCAGAGGCACCAGAAGAGGGCATCAGATCTCATTATGGATGGTTGTGAGCCACCATGTGGTTGCTGGGATTTGAACTCAGGACCTTAGAAAGAGCAGTCAGTGCTCTTAACTGCTGAGCCATCTCTTCAGCCCCTCAGTTTTAATTCTTATTAAGGACTTGACATTCCATTCCTCAGATACTGGGTCAGCAATGTCTATAACCTCGATATTCATAATCAATGAAAAATAGAAACAACCTAAATGTCCCTCAGCAGATGAATGGATAATGAAAATGTGGTGCATATAGACAAATATACAAGTCCTATTCAGCTGTAAAGAAAAAAGTAGAATCAATAAAATTCTAAGTAAATGGATGAATCTATCAAAGATTATATCGAGTGAGGTAACTTCAACCTAAGAAAACAAAGCAGACACTGCATGTTCTCTCTCAATAATGGCTTCTAGCTCCAGCTCTTCAGTTGTGAATCAACAACATGGAGTAACCATAGAAACCAGGAAAGTATAAAAGGTCCATGAATAGTGGTGAGGAGACTGGAGAGGGGAAGAGAAGCATATAGGTGATAAGAAGTGGGAGGTGGGAAAATGAACCTCAGCTGTGTAGGAGGGAGGAGAAAGGAGGGAGGAGGGAGGAAGGAGGAGGAAGGGAAGTTAATACAGGAGAGTGAAAGAGAGATGAGGGACAAATAATGTCAAGTCTGTTTGATGAAACTTCAAGGAGTCATGTTATTTTATATTTGCCTAAACTTGTACGTGTTAGGTCTCAAACCCAGGGAAAAAGACTGAAATGCCTATTTAACATATCAACACAGATGCTGGCCTCCAGGTTCTCTCTGCCTCCCTTAGTTCCTACCTGTTAGAGGACCTTCCTGGCTGGCATACTCCACCAGGAGATTGGGCTGCTCTGCCCTATATAACCCAACTATTTTGATGACCTACTGTCTTTGTACCTTTAGGCCTCCTGGCTTTTACACCTGATTCCCCTCTCTTCCCTCTCCCCTGTCTCTTCTCCTCACATGGCTCAGGGTCACATCCACTCTGAACTTTCCTAGATATCACCGACTATACTGGGCACTTATGTTCCTTTTCTTTTTATTTCATTTTTTTTTATTCAAACACACACATACACACACACACACACACACACACACACACACACACACACACATCTCAAAGCAAGTTAAGCCAGTTGGGCTGACAGTTTTCCCTACAAGAACTGTAGAACAACAAAACCTTCAGTACCAGACATGAGAAATCAGTCTTTGGAATGGTTGGTCAGGGTAGTCAAATGATCCCCCAGACAATGTAGATTATTGATATAGCCTCTGGTTGCCTTGCTGGAGTTGAGGGTGGGAGTCTATTGCAGTGGACACTGCAAGACTTTGAACACAGGACTTAGGTGATTTGAACTAGATCTGACCTGAAAGCCTCATTTTGCTTTAATCAGTAACAAGGTAGGCCATTGACTTAAGAGTTTTCTTGGACAATTGTTGCAGAGGAGAGCTACATTCTGTTAGGTGGGTTATAGCAATTAGCGAATTCTAAACCTCAGACACTGCAGGATAATGGAGTGAAGCTAAAACCAAGTCAGGAAACAAGAACTGTGTGTTCTCAACATTTGAAATAGCTTTAAATAGGTCTTAGCCGGGAAGGCTGGCTGAGAGCATCTACATGTACACATTTCCAAGGAGACAGCAATTAAGATACTCCTACCCATTACATGCTAAGATGAGAAAGCGGGAGCCTGATGTTAGGTGCAAAACTAATATCGGCAGCAACAGCTACTAAGAGGTTTCAGGCTGTCAGGGGTGTTAAACGCAATGCATTAGACCATTTACTTCTCATAAACCCTTAACAAGACAGGGGTAATTTAGAAAATTACTTCTGTAAATTGAGGATTAAAGTTTGTCAGGATTAAATAACTTGACCAAGGATATACAATTGCTAACTGATGCAACCAGGATTTATGCCAGAAAACATATCTGAACTTCCTACATTAACTAAATGTGCTGTGTTCTTAGCAAGAACCAATAGCCAATGAGGAAACCATAACAGGGACCTAATTTTCTACCATTAGAACTTGAATCCTCAAAAAACCCAAAACCATGCTCTTATATTGTATGGTTAATTATACCAATATTTTCTGGGAACAACTGTGCTGTCAGGCAGTGAGAAGAGTTAGGATAGCCAGCAGGCTTCCGGTGGGCCATTGAGCTGGCTTAATAACAGGCCTCTGGGGGAAATGAATGCAGTCCGCTGGCAGGAAAAGCTTGGCTCCTGTAACAGAGACATTCATCCATTCCTGAGGGCTTCATTCACATGATTCACACACCTCTCTTACAAGACTCTACTTCTACTACTGCTACCTTAGAAAATGAGCCTCAGTGTGTGATTTACAAGGGGATATTTTAGAGTCAAACCACAGCATTTGGTGTATATGGTTCATGATATGTGGCTAAAGGAATTGAAGATTGACCTAGAAAGCTGATCAGTATGCATAACATGCAAAAACTTGTAGAACATGTGTAGTCTATTTTTAATATAAAAACTTATATGTATGTGTATTAGAGTTCTCTAAAGGAACATAACTTATAGACTATATTTATTGTTATGGCTTACAAGCTATGGTCCAGCTAATCCAACAATGGCTATCTACCAATGGAAGTTTCAAGAATCTAGTAGTTGTTCAGTCTGTAAGGCTGAGTGTCTCTCCTGGTCTTCAATATACACCAGGACCCTGAAAAAGTAGGCTGTAATGGCAGTGAAGGAATGGACTTTCCCATGAGAGTAAGCAGGCAAAGAAAGCAAGTTTTCTTTGTCCACGTCCTTTATATAGGCTGATAGCAGAAGGTGTGGTATCTTTTTACTTCAACAGCCTTGGATTAGAAGTGAGTCTTTCCACTTCAGATGATTTAATTAAGAAAAAAAAATCCCTCACAGGTTTACTCAGACTTGGGTTTTGGCTGATTTCAGTTGCAGTCAAGTTGATATCCAAGCATAGCCATCACAGTGTATATGTCTTAAATAAGCAAAGATGAATAAAGTTAAAGAAGACTTAATTTTATGCCCCAAACTGCATGTAGCTAGATTACTACAAGGACAGGAGGCCACTGTGTCTCGTAGAAGCTATACTGTACCCAGCACTCTAGGGGAAATAGACATACACATAAGGGACTATGCTCGCATGGTTGTATTAGGAGATAAACTAGGGATTAGTGGTTGGTAGATGAGGTTCAAAAATATACTAAGATATTTAGTGTGCTTTGTTGTTGGGGAACCTTGCTATGAAGGTAGCAGTCCCCCATGACCAGATGGCTTTCTGAGATCAGCACAAAATGGGGATTCCCTTTCTCAGCAAGGCTTCCATATCTCTGCCTGTCTTTGTCTGGAGAGTGTCCCTGAACACAGGTAGCTGGCCCCGTCTGCTATTGTCTGAAAAGTGACCTTATACAGAGCAGCATAACAGCATACGAGTCCCACTCTGGTTTCCTGTCTGCATGATGATTAGATGCTGTACTGTAACCAATCAGCTCTTCCTGCTCACTTGATGCTATGAACAATTAGCCCTTTCCATCCGTACCCCTTAAAACTGCCCTTATATACCCTATCCCCAAAACAATAAAGTAGACTCATCTTGCTGTATCAGTCTCTGGAGGTCATTTGGTCCATTCTCACAGCTGTCTGAACCTAGCCCTCTGCCCCCTTTCTCCCCTCAGGCTGGTGACCAACAGTCTCCAGGGAGAAAGAGGAGGCACACTTTATATTTGATAAAATATAGTTTGGGTACCAATTAAATACTAATAGAATTAATGTGTAAAGTGGACATACTATTACATTTTCAGTTGAAGTTTATTTCTAGCACTAGGCCTCTTGAGTATGTATGGATGCTTATTAATTCACTCTGTTATTTAATTTGCCAGTGCAAAGACATTTCCTACTGGAACAGTGAGCACTCATGCTGTCAACAAAAGTCAGTTCATCTTCATCGGAAATGTTGCTACAGGGACTTGGTCAGGATGCTCTGCCTGAACTCATGGAAAATTTCTTCAGAGTTCAAAGGACTTCTAGCTGTACTTCCATAGTATCCCCAGGGATCTGAAATTAAGTTTCAGGCAGTGTTGAAATACAGACAAAAGAAAAGAAGGAGAAATCTATCAAAAGAAATTCAGTGGTCCAAAGTCTAGAGGCCAAGTGAGGCTGTAGGAGCATCTTGATAAATAAAAGGGCCATGGTAGCAAGCCATCGGGGCAAGCCATCAGGAGAAGCTCAGTGGGCACCATGACAGGAAGAGAACAAACCCGCCCTTACCTCCCAGCTGCACTGTGTTTTTAATTTCATTTTTTTAAATTCTCATAGCCCACGGTGGGTCTTTCTGTTACACCAGAGACTTTGTAACTTTGGAAACAACATGGATAGGAATGCAAAGGAGAGACAATGAGAGAGGAAGAGGCACCTGAGAAGAGTAGCTGAGAAAGCTGACTATCTATGTAAAGTAAGGAGTATGTAAATCTTGTAAAAACAACAACAACAACAACAACAACAAAACACTCCTGTCTATAACCTAGAATTTACAATTGCTACACCATGGTGATGTCCTCTTGGATAGTTTCTTTACCATAATAACAAAAATTTAAATTAGTGAAGTAGCCATTCAGTGATATTTACATATATTGAAACATTATGCCTCAGATATATACAAGGTATATTTGCTAAATAGGTACATAAATAGAGGAATGAACACACATTAGAAAACTGTAGAGCCAGAGGCAGGCAGATTTCTGAGTTCAAGGCCAGCCTGCATCCTCACTTGTCAGGTCTGGCTTCTTCTTGTTGCAACCATCACAATTCCTTTGAGGTGTCTTAGAAGCTGGAGAATGGGCAGAGAAATCTGCCTGCTGAACTATATGCTTCCATACTCTGATTCAAAAGGCAATATAGCCAAAAGGCAGCCTTCATGGGGCAAGACCCTCCATGTGGCAGGAGCTAATGGGTATTCTGAACTATGATTTACAAAGAAATCTGAGACATGGACTTTAGTTTCCAATCTTTGCTGCTAAATTGAAAAGGAGGGAAGACCAATACAGTATGCTGGTAGAAAGATGAACAATCTAAGCCATTTTATCCTTAAGAGGTTTCTAGTCTGCAGGACTGGGAAGGTGGTAGTAAAGATGCTCTTTAGTGAACTTGGAGACATGGGAAGAATTTTTAAAAGATAAATAGTGAGTTTGGTATGTGAGTCTTCTGTGAGATGTGCAAGGGATATCAATTGGTGATTAGGAATTCAGATATAGAGAATTAGGCTGGGAGATGCACAGAGGCAATCTAAAAGCATGTGGGCCTGAGACTGTGTGTAGGAGTCCTATCTAGAAGAAAACCAATAGCATGACAGCTTTAGTCTGCCCAGGAAAAGGTAGCTCCATGGTAGAACTGGCAACCAGTGCCTTGCTTTTTTCTTTATTTTCAAATCCTTTAAAAATGTAAAATGGATTTTTCCAGAAACTAGGTACAGCAAGGCATATATTAAACACCAACAATTCTGCTGCACCTGGTGATTGCTATTTTCACTTATGTGGTGGTTTGAATATGCTTGGCCCATGGGAAGTGTCATTATTAGGATACCTCCTTTCTGAAGGAAGTGTGTCACTGTGAGGATGGGCTCTGAGGTTTCCTAGTGATCAAGCTCTGCCTTTTGTAGCTGTACAGCAGCCTTGAATGAACTGAGTTACCTGAAAGGGGGTGGGGTGGGGCTGGAAATGAAAAAGACAGGGTGGGAGAGAAGGATGAAGCTAAGACAAAAGTTTCTGATCAAGTCTCAAAGTTTAGTAGTTAACACTGCATTTATATAGGGAGAGCCCACAGACCCATCCTTTGTTTCAGCTGGATTGAGTTTCAAAGCCAGCTCAGCAGGCAGTCTACTCCTGTAGGAAATTGAGTCCATGTGGGTCCTTAAGGTCCAACTTAAGGGCTATTTAGCCTGCTCAATGCTGGGGAAAGGGGACAGCCTAGTGTGGAAGAGTGAGTCCCTTCCTGGCTGCCTTCTGATCAAGATGCAAAACTCTCAGTTCCTTCTCCAGTATCATGTCTGCCTGGATGCTGTCATACTTCCTAACATGATGATAATGGACTCTGAAACTGTAAGCCAGCCCCAATTAAATGTTCCTTATAAGAGTTGCCTTGGTCATGGTGTCTCTTCACAGCTAAGAACCCTAACTAAGACAACTTAACAATTTAAAAATGTAAAGACATGTGCCTGACATCAAATTAAGTGGCAAAAGACCTAAAAAGGATAAGCCATAGTCTTGCCATTCCTTTTACCCCAGGTTATGATATGATATATGAATCCAAATAACAATGATGTGGACATTTAATCACAAGTAGTTTGAAGGAAGTTCTACAAGTTCAAGGCTGCCAGTTGCTCTCCCTGAGCACTCTGTGTCTCATCAAGTATTCTTCATTCCCTTACAGGCCCACTTCTCATGCATTTCATCAGTTGCATAGACTCCTCCCTTTCCATAGTCTCTCCTCTGGGGGAGACCCTGATGCTGCTTTCTGCTCTTGCCTCAGGATTCATCTCCCCTGTGGGGTTGGTTTTGCTTGGAACCATTAGATTTTTGGGGAACCATGCCTCCTTCTCCCCTCCATTCTCCTAAATAGCTTCAGTAAAGGCCAACCCACCCGTCTGAGTTCTCACTGCTCATAAATGTCCTTATTCTCGTATATGTTTAATTAGTACAAAGCCGTTTTGTTCCCTGATAATTCAATGCACTGTGGCTTCAGAGAGCTGTTACAATAATATAGCCAGAAAACTGCTAAGTGCCACTATCTAAAACACACAGATGTTAGACTCTTGTTTCTTTAAATTTGACCTTGAGGCTTCTCCCTTGTAAGGTGAGTTCTGGAGCAGGAAAGTGAGGCTGCTGCCTGTCAGTCAAGCAAGACACAATGTACCATGGAAACAAGAAGCACTAAACAGTAGAAACTTTTGTACTTATAGGCTAGGGGTACTGGATGGATGTCTTAATGTGGCAGGGTGAATGGTGGAGATACAGCCAAGAGTAGTGGGCAGGGGTCATGGTATTAGTCCTCTTACAGTGGTCATGGCATGGCTACTTTAAAGATCCCACATGCTAGGCAGGACCTCTTTATAAAAGTCTGCTGTTGACTGTTAGTTTTCATGGTCTGCAGCTGTGACCCTTGCTTTTGAGTTTACTGAGATGAAGACCATGTGGGCTATATTGCAAATAACCTCACAGGAAGGAACAGTTTTAACTAGGTCAAAGGCAGTGTCCCCCTATAGGTTTCAAGTAACAGATGTCTCTAAAATATTGAGGCTGCAGTTAAATGCAATGAATCCCTGACCTTCCTGGTGCCCTGGAATTTTTTTTTTAATTGAAATCCAGTCTTAATTTGAGTGGCAGAAGTATCGTCTTATGAGCAGAATGGTTTCATTTAAGCAGTGTTTACTAAAGTAGTGATGTTTGTGGAGGTTGCAAACTAATAATAAAGTATCCTGAAGATTAGCAGTATTGTATGTCACCAAGGGAAAGCAGTGGTTGTCATCAGAGAAGTAGGACAGGAAGTTGTGGTAAAAAGGTTTTGGAGGGTCTAGCAGGCAAAACTTTCAAGGGGCAGGTGGTCTTTTCCCAGATGTCAAAGGAGTTGACTGA
Source organism: Mus minutoides (assembly GCA_902729485.2). Lineage (NCBI taxonomy): Eukaryota > Metazoa > Chordata > Mammalia > Rodentia > Muridae > Mus > Mus minutoides. The sequence goes on from LR750259.1 coordinate 706,718, forward strand.
CATAGGTCACTTTATTCTGGGGTAGTAACCATGGTCACCTCTATCAGACTTGCCCTCAGACACCAAAGTATAGATGAATGAATTTTAGAGGTGAGCCTCATAGACTCACAGTGTATCCAAGAAGAAAAGTTTAAAGTATCCTGTATTCTTTCTGTGCTTTAGGAATGCCAGTTGACTTGGTGAAGTTTCAGGATGATGTTAGTATAAGAATGAAGTCGTCTCCAGACTATGCTGCTCATTGTTATGGGCACTGGGTACTGTTCTAAATGAAGACCCAGTTGAGCTGAGGAGGCCTCTGGATTGTTAACCAACAAAAGTATCCAAACTTGAAATAAAAAAGCAAGTTAAAGTAAGTGCATAAAGCTACACCCGGCTGAATTTCTACTCTTGTTTTTGGTGTATATTCAAGCTTGAATTGCTCTTCCATTAAATGGACCATTGCCTATCCTGAGGCAAAAATCTTTTCTACTGATGAGTTCCAGAAGAATGTCTGCCCTCACTCTGACCTCCAGCTCTTGTGCCTGAAGACAGGAAATTTGTAATGATTTACCAACCTGAGGCTGGGGCCAAAGAGAAACTTGGCTGGGATGTACTTGTTAGACTAGACTTGGAAAAGAAGGCTCTTTTTCTCAAGTTTGTGTGTGTGTGTGTGTGTGTGTGTGTGTGTGTGTGTGTGTTTGTGTGTGTACATGTGACCAGATGTGATAGTATACACATGGATGCAAAGGAAAACCTGTAGAAGTCAATTCTCTCATTCTACTATATGGGTCACAGAAACTGAATTAAGGTCATCAGGTTTGGCAACACTTTTACCTGCTGTGGATATAAAAATAACAGTTCTCATCCTAAAGGGAGTAAGAGATAGTTTATTCTGGAGCATTTTGAGGGCCCATGATTTGGGAAACAGAGATTTAGGTTACCCTAAATTTCATGTTCCAACATGAGAGAATTTTCATGAAGTATTGTAGTTTTACATAATAAAAAAAATCAGAAATCAAAGAAAGGTTTAAAGACAGTGATGGGTACACTAGAGGGGTGGTTACAGCACTAGAGGGGAAACTTCTCTAATGATACCTGTTGCCGTTCTTAGCTTTCGGGTCAATAGAAGCCAGTGATCTGCTAAGTTAATAGATCCCTAAGGTGTTTATATACTAGCCGCAGGCTGTTAGTACTGAGCAGAGGTGGGACAGGAATGACTGCTGTGGTGGCTAAAGCTAGCCCGAGACTTGTAACATGCCAATCTCTCCACAGTGTGACAGTCCTAATCAGCCGATCAGTCTCTGAGACACAGCTTCGTTCCAGGAGGTCTCATTCCCAGCCCACGATTTAGTAGTAAATACGAGGCAGGACCAAGGCATCCAGTAGTATATAGTAAGTGCTGAAAGTTTGGTCAGGTGTGTTATTGACTTGATCCCAACCTCTATCAGGGATATCCTGGCTGGGGATCAATAATAATAATAATAATAATAATAATAATAATAATAATAATAATTGGCCAAGCCAAGCAGAGAGCAGAATGATGCCATTATTGTAAAATGTCAGACTCATGTTTACTTAATCTCATGTTTCAAATCTCATTGAGGACTGGCACTAAATGTGATGTGCCTGTGCTCTTGGGAATTGGTAGTGACTCTTCCAATCTTATCTGCAAAGATGGTTCACAATGATAGAACTATGAATCCTCCAGCAGTTAAGCAAAGTTCATCATTTCACTTTAAAGATGGAGGCAAAATGTAGCACAGATGCTGTTAAAATAGGCACGGAGCATGTGAACAAAACCAGAAAGTTTCAAATAAATAACTTAACAGTGCAATTTAAGTACCTGACAAATCCTGAAGAACAACCCAAACTCAAAAGTACGACATAGAGAGCTCAGTAGTGGATAACACCCAAGTCAACCCCCACCTGGCACCATGTAGAAGATACCTCAGGCACCACTAAGATGAGCAAGTTAGTGGCCGAGAGATGAAAGAGAAAGACAAGCAGACAGCACAACAAAGAGAGGGGTAAGTAAAGACTGGAAGGTATCAAGGAACAGCCTGATGGGAATAGCCTATGATGCCACCCGAGGCTATGCTGATGTCTTGGCCCTTGCTTCCACTGAGGGCCACCTATATGTCCATGGCCCTGTAGCAGTGGAGGTCTGTTTTGATGTCCATGGCTCCCACCAAAATCCATGCAAACATCCCTGGTCTGGACTTTGGCCTGGGCCCTGCTAATGTCTGAGTGTTGTGCAGAGCTGTCCCCACCCCCACATCAGCTGCAGCACTTGGGATAGCTGGCTCTACACCTTCCCTGGGCATCACAATAGAGCTGGCCCAGGACCATGAGTGTGGGAGAGCTGTCAGACTGACCAACTCAGCTACCATCCATTCCCAGGTCCAGGGTTTGAGATGGCCCACCCCAACATCTATCCTGTCTATGAACTGCTGGAGCACATGAAGGGGCCAGGGCGGGTCCTCCAGAACCAAAGCTGCAGGATCTTCATGACACAGGGCAACAACAGGATATCTTAGAAGAGTCACAGTGGGGATCCAGTATTGATAGTGTAGTAGAAGCCAGAGTCTTGAGACTAAAGACCAATCAAGAATTACTGCAATGAACATTTGCAAGTAAAGATGCTTAGGCAAAAACTGTATGCTGGCACACTGCAGCTTCCACAGCAAGATTTCTGTTTTTGTCTTTGTGTGTGTTTGTTTTCTTTTGAGGGGAAGGTTGCAAGGGCAGAGGGCAGATATGGAGGGACAGGGAGACAAGTGGGATTGGGTTGCAGGATGTGAAATTCACGGGAATCAATAAAGTTACAAAAAGTAGTACATAGAAAGAAATAATTAAAACCAAGAGAGAAATTAGTAAAATACTAACAGAAAGGAAAAAACAAAACAATGAGGCCCCTTGGTATTGCAATCGTTTTATGCCCCAATACAGGGGAACTCCAGGGCCAAGAAGTGGGAGTGGGTGGGCAGGGGAGCAGGGCAGGGTGAGGGGAGAGGGGAGAGGGAACTTTCAGGATAGCATTTGAAATGTAAATTAAGAAAATATCTAATAAAAAATTGAAAAAAATATCAATGAAGCAAAATAGATGGCTCTTTGAAAAGATGAATGAGATTGACACATCCTTAGTGAAATTTACAAGAAGAAAGAGAGAAGACATAAATTAATAAAAGACAAAGGTTGACATTACAACAGATACCAATGAAATTCAGAGTAATCATAAACATAGACCTTAAAGATCTATATTCCATAAAGGAAATGAAAGAATTCTTAGGGGCAGATGATCTACTAAATTTAAGCCAAAATTAGAGAGATAATTTAAACAGACCCATAACAATTTATGAGAATAAATCAATAATATTAATTTTAAAAATATAACTGGTGGGTCGAGAGATGGCTCAGTGGTTAAGAGCTCTTGCTGTTCTATGTATGTATGTGTGTATGTATGTATGTATGTATATTTTACTTATTCACTTTATATCCTGCTCACTGCCCCCTTCCTACTCACCCCTCCCCAAATCTTCCCATCCCCAAACCCCCTTCTCCTCTGAGTAGGTGGGAAACCACCCCCCCTTCCCAATCTCATCTCCCACCCAATGCAGATCTTTCACTGGTTGGTTAGAGTTATACCAAAATATTTTATATTATTTGTGGCTATTGTAAGGGGTGTTGTTTCCCTAATTTCTTTCTTAGCCAGTTTATCATTTGTATAAAGGAGAGCTACTAATTTTTTTAAAGTTAATTTTATATTCAGCCATTCAGCTGAAGGTGTTTCTCGACTATAGAAGTTTTCTGGTAGAATTTTTTTTTTGGGGGGGGGGGTTGTTTATGTCTGCTATCTTTTATCTGCAAATACTGATACTTTTTTTTTCTTTCTTTCCAGTTTGTATCTGCTTAATCTCTTTTAGTTGTCTTACTGCTCTGGCTAGAACTTCCAGTAGTATATTAAATAAATAGGGAGAGGGTGGGCAGCCTTGACCCTGATTTTAGTGGAATTGCTTTAAATTTCTCTCCATTTAGCTTGATGCTGGCTATTGGCTTGCTGTATATTGTTTTAATTGTGTTTAGGTATGGGCCTTGTGGAAAATACCCTTGAAGACATTGGTACAGGAGAAAAGTCTCTGAACAAAACACCTATGGCTCAGGCTCTAATATCAACAGTTGATATATGGGACCTCACAAAACTACAAACTTTCTGTTAGGCAAAGGACACTGTCAATAAGACAAACAGTAACCTACAGATTGGGAAAGTATGTTCACCAACCTTACATCTGACAGAGGGCTAATATCCAAACTTTAAAAAGAACACAAGAAGTTAGATACCAACAACCCAAATAACCCAAATAAAAATGGGGTACAGAGCTAAATGGGGTATAGAGAATTCTTAACAGAAGAATCTTGAATGGCCGAGAAGTACTTAAAGAAATGTTCAAAGCCCTTAGTCATGAGGGAAATGCAAATCAAAACAACTATCAGGTTCCATCAGAATGGCTATGATCCAAAACTCAAGAGCTAGCATAGGCTGGTAAGGATGGGGAGGAAGGGGAGCGCTGCTCCTTTGCTGGTGGGAGTGCAAACTTGTACAACCACTTTGGAAAATAATTTGGCATTTTCTCAGAAAACTGGGAATAGTTTTACCTCAAGACCCAGCTATACCACTCCTGGGAATATATCCAAAAGATGCTCCAACATCTCACAAAGACACTTGCTCAACTGTGTTCATAACAGCTTTACTTGTAATAGCCTGAAACTGGAAACAACCTAAATGTCCCCCAGTGTATCCACAATGGAATACTGTTGAGCTATGAAAAACCAAGGTATCATGAATGTTCAGGCAAATAGGTAGAACTTGAGAATATCATCCTGAGTTAGGTAACCCAATCTCAAAAGAACAAGCATAGTATGTGTTCACTTATAAATGGATATTAGCCATAAAATACAGGAACCATGTTATACTCCTTAGGCCCAAAGAAGCTAAACAAGAAGGAATGCACAAGTGAGGAAGCTTGAATCTCACTTAAGGGGGGAATAAAATAGTCATAAGAGGCAGATAGAGAGAGGGAGCTGGGAGGGATGGGATGGGAAAAGGAATCAGGGATTCAGAATCAGGTGTGGGGAAGGACAGGAGAGATGACTAGATGGAAATGAAAATAAATGCAAATCTACAAGTGACAGGGGTGAGGAGGTAGGGGGAATCTCCAGAAGGAGACATGGCTTGGGACAGGGAGGCACCCAAGAATCAATGGGAGTGACCTTAGTGGCGATTCACTGAACTGAGGATATAGAACCTGAAGAGACCACCTCCCGTATCGAGACAGGAACTCCAGTGGAGCAATAGAGACACAAACTCACCCACAAAACTTTTACCCCAAAATTTATCATGTCTACTAGAAATGTAGGCAGGGGGGATGGGGTAGAGATGGAGGAAATGGCCAACCAATAACCAGCCTAACTTGAGACCCATCCCAAAGGCAAGTACCAATTCTTAACACTATCAATGATACTGTTACACTTGGAGACAGGGCCAAGTTGTCCTCTGAGAGGCTCCACCTTGGAGCTGACTTACATAGATACAGACACCTATAGTCAAACAGTGGATGGAACTTGAGGATTCATGCAAAAATAGGAGGTAGGATTGTGGGCCCTGAAGGGGCTAGGAACTCCACAGGAAGACCAACAGAGTCAACTAACTTGGACTTTTGGGGCTCCCACAGTCTGCACCATCAATCAAAGAACATTCATGGGTTGGACCTAGGTCTCCCCGCTCATATGTAACAGATATGCAGCTTGATCTTCATGTGGGTCCTGAACAGTCAGAGTGGAAGCTTTCTCAAAAGCTGTTGCCTGTCTGTGGGATATGTTCTTCTAGCTGGGCTGCCTTATCTGGCCTCAGTAGAAGAGGAAGGCCCTAGCCTAGCAGAGACTTGAAGTGCAAGGGTAGAGGGGTCACCAAGGAGGGCCCTACCTGCTGAGAGGAGAAG
>LR750253.1:0-132785 GCA_902729485.2 Mus minutoides
ACAAATCCGGTGAGTAAATTCCTAAACTAAAACTTTACAAAGGCTTACCACACTCTTACTACTGTGACTAAAATCTACAGTAGCCTATTTGAATAGACTCAGTTCAGTACCCTAGTGAAGTGGCTTCTCTCACTCCTTACAATAGAGATGCCCAGCTGTTTCCTAGATCTCCTACAGATCTTAGTTATAAAGTCTTTTTGGCCTTGGCACACATTGACTTCTCTTCCTCAAACGATCTCTCCCACTTCTTGCTCTAACAAGCATCCTTTTATTATTGTTGAGATGCTTGAGAATTGGAAATTGAACATAGGTCCTCATATATGTTAGGCAAGTGTGCTACCCCTAAGATATTCCCATGCTGTTGTTGTTTTTTTGTTTTTTTTTTTTGATTCTCTCATTTTTGTCAGAGTTTTGAAAGATATCAGTTCAAAAATGTATCTCCATCATGAAGGTTCCCTACTCTGCCCATGTTATTGAGGAAGAGCCCAGCAAGTGTCTGAGCCTGCGAATGCCTCAGCAAGTGTCTTGAATCAACCAGGATATCACACAGTCCATCAGAGCAGAGTCATGCATGGTATTAGCAGCCATGAGACATGGGCCAGAGACCTAGCTGCAGATGTTACCTGTGCAGCCCAAGGACTTCCTTCCAGAGACTTCTGTTCAGATGAAGCCAGGATTTTGATTTCACTAAAGAAGAGAAGCTCAAAGTGAGTTTGTATGAAGCAGAATTAAAGTTTATCTTTTAATTTTTTAATATTTATTATTAATTATGTTGTGACATGCATGAACCTTTAGTACTGGCTAATCCACCCTAGTGTCTCAAGGCATGAAATAGATAAGAAGCCGACTGTGTTTTTGTTTGATCTGTATACATTGGGGTCCAGGAATCGCAACTATACAAAGCAGTCCTACTGAATTCTATCATGATTTGTTTCCAAGGGCACAAAACATAGCAGAATATATAATCAACTTGGCATTAGAAAGTTTCCTATTAACAAAAGAAATGTATGAGAAAGTTTCCTTATAATGACAAGCTAGACAGGTAATAATAGGCCTTAATATTTTACCTAGGCTTTAACAGTATAAGTGTTCTGGATTTGGTCTAATGATACTTGTATTATGTTAATTTGGGTCCCCAAAATTGCACAAGAATCCTCATGTCTGCACATAAGACACTGAGGGAACCCTGTCCCCAGTTGGTTTTGATTGGTAAATAAAGTTGCCAGTGGCCAGTGGCTGGGCAGGAAGGTAGAGGCAGGGCTTTTAGGATTCCTGGCCAAGAGACCAAGGAAGAAGGAGATCCACCATGCCAGGAGGAAAACCCAGGTGCCATGCCTGAGAAGGTGTGTGACAGAGAGCATAGCCACCATGTAGGAGCCAGGGAATAGCAGCCCCAAGAGGGCTGCCTGACCAGGACCAGGGCAGCAAAGATGAAATATACATTTTAGTAAGTAACAACCTGGATTAGCCACGTGGAGGTTAGGAAGTGACCCGACTGTTGCAGGATTTTCCCTGTCCAATTACGTTAGTGCAGAGGAGACCTGTGATTGGACAGGGAAAAGGGAAGCAGATCTAAGAGTTGCAGATTCAGAGAGCCTCTCAGGGGAGAGAGGCAGAGGAGAGAGAAGGAAGATGACTGTGTAAGACCCCTGAAGCAGGGTCACTCCTGTCCCAGGAGGAGTTGGTGCCCCCCAAAACTCGAGAGAAACCGCTTGATGCAAACTGCACGAGGGTTTATAATCAGCCAGCTGAGGGCGAGCTCCTTTCGCCCTGAGGGACTGGGGAATTCAACCTGAGCTGTAACAGTAGGGGGCTTTTAAGGAAAAAGTGAGAAGTTGGGAGGAGTTGGGCTACAGTTCTTCTCTGGTGTGTGGGGGGGGGGGGGGGGGGGGTGGCCTTGCTTAAGGAACAAAGAGAGGGAGTGAGCTACTGTCTGTCCTTGCAGTTATCTCTGGGTCTTTGACACAGACAGGCAGACTGGGTCATCTAAGGTAGAGAAACAAAAGGCTTCTTGCTAACTTTAGAGAACAAAGAGCTTCTTACTGGCTGTACATTTCAGGGGAAACACTTTGGGGTCTCACAACTGCAGTCATGAACACATGTGTAGCGTTTACCAGCCACAAGTAGTTGTGGTATCATAAGGTTAGATTAATTGGGATAAAGCTTTTATCATTATCAATTGGCTCTGAAATTATTGTATTGGCATCTTGTAAATTGTCATATCATTGATACATAAATCTGATTGGTTAATTAAGTTTTAAGAGTCTTGATTTTACCAGGTTACTGGGTATTGTGATGTGCAACCAGGAGGTTGGTGGTTCTATTTAGTTATTGGAATGTGGGACGGCCAACTCCATGGGTTTATGGTTGAGGAAGAACTAGAGGCACCAGGGACAAGCGAACAAGAGCTGGGAACGCAGCGGGCACAGTGGGGGACTAGCTGGAAAAAGTTGATGGTGGCAGCAGGAGCATGAGAGCATGGTCCAGCCTAGCAGAGAGCTGGTGGGTTCATTTTTTAATATTTCCTACAACACCCAACCTTTGAGCTGTTTAAGGCATATCAAAATATAAAGGCTGTGTGTGTATTTGTGTGTGTGTGTGTGTCTGTCTGTCTGTCTGTCTTTTATTCAGGAACCCAGAACATTGGGGTGGGTAGCAAGGAATGCACTGTCACGGCCTGGATCAATTTGAGTTTTTAATTGGATAATGATACATATAATCAGTGTTATTCTCATATAGATGAAAGAAAGGCTTCACTGGATAGGACATACTAAAAGATAATCTGAGCCTGTGAACCTGACTTGAGCCAGTTTGCCAACTCAGAACACTTTGATCTAAAGGACACTCAAGTTCCACTGAACAAGGACCTTGACAAAATACCTAAGAGTTTAATGGCTAGCCTTTCTCCAGTCCTTCCGCAGAGTGACCTACAACTTTTTACAAGGGTAACTATACACTAAGGGGAAAGAAAATAATCAGACATTCTTGTATCTATTGAATACTGGTTCTGATCTGACCCTGATTCTGATAGATCCCAAGAAACATTGTGGCCCTCCAGTTAAAGTAGGGGGTTTATGGAGGTCAGGTGATTACTGGAGATCTTAATAAATCCAACTCACAGTAGGTCCATGTATTTGAATGCTTAGTCACTAATGGAACTTTTGAAAGGATTAGGAAGTAAGGTCTTTTTGGAGTAGGTGTAGTCTTGTTAGAGGAAGTATTTCACTGGGGATGGGCTTTGTGGTTTGAAAGCCCATGCTAGACAGAGTCTCCCTCTCACCTCTCTCTGCTTGTGGATCAGGATGTACTCTCAATTTCTTCTCCAGCACCATGCCTGCCATGCCTGCTGCTATACTTTCTGCCATGGTGATAATGGACTGAACTTCTGAAACTATAAGCAAGCCCCCAATTAAACACTTTCTTATATAAGAGTTGACTTGGTCATGATGTCCCTTCACAGCAATAGAACAGTAACTAGGACAAAGTGTCGGTGGGAAGAGATGCTGTTTGGAACCTTTGACAAGCCACTATAAGTGAGTCACAGAAGAGACCTTAGGGATTTGGAGCGAGGCTCTACCATCATTTGCAGACAACTTTTCTTCCTTTGAGAGACAGCTCTTGGGCTGCTAGTGGGCTTTAGTGGAAAATGAACGTTTGACAGTGGGTCATCAAGTTACCATGTGACCTGAGTAGCCCGTCGTAAGCTGGACATTATCAGATTCCCAAGCTTTAAAGTAGAGCATGCACAGCAGCAATCCGTTAGCAAATGGAAGTTATATATGCTCTCAGGAACCTCAGGACCATTTTATATATTTTATATATATATATATATATATATATATATATATATATATATATATATTTGTGCTAAACAGGTCCTGAAGGTACAAGCAAGTTATATAAAGAAATTGCCCAAATGGTAGAACATGTCTTTAACTACAAAACTTTGAAGGCAGAGGTGGGTGGACTCTGAGTTCAAGTTCAACCTGGTCTACAGATTTAGTTCCAGGACAACCAGGGTTACACAGAGAAACCCTGTCTCAGAAAATGAAGAGGGGGGAAGGAGGAGGAAGAAGAGAAAAAGAAGGAAAAGCAGTAGAAGCAGAAGTTTCCCAGATGTCTATGGTTTCTGCTCCTGTTACTATGGTCTCTAGCCTAGAAGACTAGCGTCTGGTTTACTGATGGTTCTATACATTATGCAGGCATCATCTGGAAGTGGGCAGTTGCAATATTATAACCACTTTCTGGGACAACCCTGAAAGACACCAGTAAAGAAAAATCTTCACAGTGGGCAGAACTTTGGGAAGTACACATGATCATGCATTTTGTTTGGAAGGGAAAATGGTCAAATGTACAATTATTCAATGATTGATTCATGGGCTGTAGCCAACGGATTGGCTAGATGGTCAGAGATTTGCAAAGAGCATGATTAGAAAATAGATGAGTAAGTCATCTGTGGAAGAAATATGCGGCTAGATCTCTCCAAATGGGTAAAGGATGTGAAATGTGAAGATACTTGTGTCCCATTGTAAATGCTCATTGAAAGATGATGTCAGCAGAAGAGGAGTTCAAAATCAAGAACAATCAGCCTCTCCCCCCAGCCATCCCTGTCATTGCTCATTGAACCCATGAACTAAGTGTCCGTGGTAGCAGAGATGGAGGTTATGCACGAACTTTACAGCATGGGCTTCCACTCACCAAGGCTGACCTGGCTACAGCTGCTGCTGAGTGCCATAATCTGCCAACAGCAGAGAACACTGAGCCCCAGATATAGCCCCAGAGTGACTAGTCAGTGACCTGGTGACAAGTTGACTACCACTTCCTCTGTGGAAAGGATGACACTTTGTCCTTACTGGAGTAGATACTGGTTCATGTTATGGATTTGCCTTTCCTACTCACAATGCTCCTGCCAAAACTATCATCCATGGACTTATAGAACACCTTATCCACCATCATGGCACTCCACACAGTATTGCTTCTAACCAAGGAATTCACTTCACAGCCAGAGGAGTGCGACATGGTCATGAAATCCACTGGTTTTACCATGTTCCCCACCATCCTGAAGCAGTTGGCTTGATAGAAAGTCAGAAAGGCCTTTTGGAAACACCATTACACTGCCAAGTTAGTAGCAGCAGCTTGGAGAGCTGGGGCAGGATTCTCCAGAAGGAAGTATATGCTTTGAATCCAATATATAGTAGAGTTTCTCCTATAGTCAGGTCTAAATGTCAAGGGGTAGAAAATGGAATAGTTCCACTCACTATCAACCCTAGTGATCCACTAGGAAAATGTTTGCTTCCTGACCCCATGACCTGGAAGTTTTGGTTCCAGTAGAGAGTTCTGTTAGGGGACACAACAAACAGTCAATTGAGCTAGAAGCTCAGGCTTCCCTCTGGCTATTTGGGGCTTCTGAAGCCCTTTAGCCAATAGATTAAGAAAGGATGGATGATTGAGCAGTGCTGGGGTGTAGGAATTCCACCAGGCAGACAAAATGGAAGGCACTTGGCTGCATTTATCCTATGCCTTCTGTTGGGTGAGGAGCTCTCTGGAAGCACCAATGCACCGCACCGCTCAAGGTGTAGGAGAATGCAGCCCAGCCTCAGCGCTTGTGAGAACACAGATTGAGCCGAAAGCTGGAGTTCCCAAACTCCTAGGCATCCAGTCATTGCTGAAAACCGCTTGGAGCCGGGAACAAGGGAGCCCCACGGGCCTGCAAGGAGGTCGGGCTGGGAATTCTCAAGACTCCTGGACATCACTAGAAATAGCAGAGGAGTTGAGAACGGAGGAGGCCCTCGAGTTAAGGATGAGCCCGCAGGAATGGGAAACTCCAGCTTGGCTCAACAGCAATTGTCCTTAGTTTAGCTCAGATTGTCTGGAAATGCTGAAGGGCCGTGGGAGACTTAGACTGCGGCTCTGTAGACGAAGGCTTCCCTCCATGCTCCCACGGTGGTTCTTGAGAAAGACAGTCCTTGGTTCCAGACTATTTATTGTTCATTGTAGAAAACAGGTGTATACTACCCCCCTCAGGGTAGACCAGAGATTAAATACCTTTTGCAGGAAGGAATGTCTGGGAAGGGAAGCTTATTGGCTAAACCCTCAGGGCCTCTAGGTACCTCATTAGGTCACATGATGGGCCTGGTCAGAAGCAGGTGAAGCTCCTACCATCCTCTGTATGAAGTTCCAGGGCTTCCAGTCTATTCAGCCTTACCAAGCTCCCTAGCATGATCCACTGCCCCACACCATATTACCAAGAGGAACTTGAATTGCCTCTCCACAATGGAGAAAGATTATGTCTGGAGTATAGGATATCCCTTGATGCTACTGTGTCCTGTGATTAAAGTCAATGGGAAACTGAAACAAACTAATTTAGGTAGGATGACAAAGGGCACAGACTCTTCACGAATGACGCTATTGGTCATTCCTCCAAGAAAGAAACCAAGCCATGATGAAGTGCTTGCTGAAAATGGAAGAAATGTAGAATCGATAGTGGACGAGGTGGTTACAAATACCAGGTAAGACCCTGTGACCAGTTACAGAAATGGGGATTTTAATTGACATGAGTGTTTCTATTATATTTTGGTAATAGTATGTCTGAACAGATATTTGTGTTTTCTTTACTTGATTTCTTTATCATATAATATAGCATCCATTAAGAGAATATCAGTAGTTATCATATTCAAGTTTTGAGATACCAAAACCGTATCCCTCAAGGGACATTGCCATCCATTCTAAATATATAATGGATTAGTGAATGTATATGGTATAGTTATGTTAGCCATATTTTTGACCTGGTAATTGTTTTTGTTTGTTTGTTTTCAAGACACAACTTTTTTGGGGAATAGCTTTGGCTGTACTAACTAGTAGACCATACTAGCCTTGAACTCATAAAGATCTGTTTGCCTCTGACTCCTAAGTGCTAGGATTAAAATCATGTGCATGCCTGACTCTGCCTATTATTTTCATTTAGAAATTAAACATGACATCAGAGATATGATTGTGTGTCAAGTTGAGAAAGTTTGAACTTGTGATGGCTATTCTTGGTTGTCAAATTGACTACATCTAAATTTAGCTAAAACACAAGAAATTGGGAATAACTGTGAGGGAATTTTCTCTAAATTAAATAATTTGAAGTCTGGATCTGTTGAAGTGGGAAAATCCACTTTTATTCTGGGCCCCACCTTCTGCTGGTAGCCTACATAAAGAACAAGGAAGAAGAAAGCTTCTGCTCTTTGGTTGATCTCATTGTTGCTGGAAAGTCCGTTCCTTTATTGGCATTAGAACAAACATACTTCTTAAGGTTTCTGGCATATAGTGAAGACCAGCTGATACATCCAGCCTTGTGGATTGAACAATTGCTGGTTCTTGGACCTTCCATTATAGACAGCTATTGTTGGACTAGCTGGATTACAGCCTGTAAGCCATTCTAATAAATCACATAGATGATAAATAAATAGATAGATAATACAGATATTAAATGTATATGTTATTTGAAAATTAAGCAAGACATCCTTATTGAAATATATATATTTCATTCTATCACTTTTGTCCTTCTAAAGAACCTTGCCTAATACATATATATGTGTGTGTCTGTGCACACAGCACAGCGGATCCCCTGTCTCTGGAGCTAGAGTTATGAACCACTCACCTGATGTAATTACTGGGAACTTAACTCAGATCCTCTGGAAGAGTAGCAAATGCTGAGCCATCCAGCCCAGAACTGGAGTTCTTAAGAAGAGGTCTTGAAGAAGATTTAAGGCTGGGGTCTGTAGAAAGAAAAGTGATTAAGAAAAGGCCAGAGCATCCTCAAGTGCAGGTGTAGGAGTCTCAAGAGAGTTGCCCTTAAGTACCTCTACAATAACTATAGACATCATTTGGTGGTATCTGCAGTTATATCTCAAACGGTTGTGAAGGAACTTAGATGAGGTTCCTCAGGTGCACTGGACAGAATCACGGCTGATCAGATAAAATCCTAGATCACAAAGGTTATGCTAGGTAGTTAAGATATGGCTTTTACTACAAATTAAGTTTGTAATGCTGCTTGTGGGCATCCCAGAGGACAGCAGGTGTTGATCTGGGAAAGAAAAAAAGATATTTGAACATCATGTATTCCCAGGCCTTCCTTGAGCATGGTTCACTGCTATTTTAACACTCTTGTTTAAAATATGTCGTATAAAAGGAATATTATTTCTTTGTATCAAATGATGTTAATTGTTCATGAATTGTTGACTGTCAGCTGAAGATATGCGTAGACCAAATTTGTGGGAGGGGAGCTCTGTTACCTTCCTGGATCCCCTCAGGTTTTCTTGTCTTTCTCCCTTGTGTCTCTAACCACTTTATAGTTCATCTCTCTCCCTTCGTGTTACTGAGGGTAAAAAAAAAAAAGTTTAAACACATTTCTAACTTCACTGGCTTTTGGGTGACTTAAAAATGGCTAAATCTGGAGGTTACACAGCTGGGGGAAGCCTGATTAGTTCAGGCTTTGTCGTAGATGATGCCTGTCGTGTAGGTTGTGGTAACAGTTGTCTAGTTACTTTTTAGGGGCATAAAGGCCACTTTTGATGAAAACACTGACTCTTCAGCTGGGTTTGCAGATGTCCAGTGGGTGACCTGAACAAGCTGAGAAGGCCTGACATCTCTTTGCTCACAGTACATTTATTTGCTTTGTCACCTTGACATTGGGGAGAGATTCCTCTCAATTCTGTATATCTGTGGATATGTTGACTATTTGAGAAGTATTTTGTCCAGGACTGTAGTGCGGGGTTGACCTAGACTTGCCTTGTTTCTCTTTTCTCGCCAGCTGTCAAAATGGGAGCACCAGAACATGAAAGGGGGGAAGGGATGCGAGTTGTGAAGAGTCTCCGCCTATACGGAGAGCACACCAGCATACCCTCCTCTGTCCATCACTGCGGAAGCTTAGAGCCACAGCTTCCTGATATTGCCCTGGGCATTCACTGCAACTCTCCTCTGGGATCTTTCTGCTTCATTCATCTTTGCTCTCCACTAGAGTAACCCAACACAGATTCAATGCCACTCTGCCCAAAGTTTCCCAAAGCTTCCTTCTTGTTTAGAGTATAAAGCAGTTGGTTCATGGTTCCTCCCTCATTCCACCTGGCCACTCCCTGTCCTCCTTTTGTTCTCTGTGTTGGAATTATTCTTTGCTCCCTGTTGTCCCAAACCCTACCAGCACACTCCCTGTTGCACTTCCTGTTTATTTCTCACCCTGGAACACAGGCCTTCACGTTTCCTGGAGCTGGCTATCACCCACTCAGTGTTGCTCTTCGCTCAACTGTGATCAGTGGAAATTTTTTCTGACAAAACTGCATAAAGTTGCAGTTTCCTGCCCTATGCATGGTGAGGCAGGCCTATAAACAATCATGGCTCTCTCCTGGCCTGCTATTGTCTTTGATGAGAGAAAGGTAACATCACCTAACACCCTGTAAGTTTTATATATTCCTTTTTAAATAACTTTTTCTTCCCTGAGACTACCAGCTCTATTTTTTTTTCAATTCAAGATTTTTTTCACATAATACGTTCTGATTATGGTTTCTCTTTCTCCAACCCCTTCCAGGCTTTCCCACCCACCCAGATCTACACCCTTTCTTTTTCTCTCCCTCTCTTTAAAAAACAAACAGGCAAGGATACACACACACTCCCACACACAGAAAATCCATAAAAACAAAATTAAAACCCATAATATATAAGAAAAATATTTATGAGGTAAAAATGACAACAAAAAATAAACAAACAAAAGCAACGGGCAAAGCACTAGGACACCCAAAAATCTCCAAACATGCCATCGAGTTCATTTTGTGTTGAGTAGCTACTACTAGGCTTGAGGCCCCTCTAAAATGTGACTTGTATATCCTGTGAGACTCGGTTGGAGAAGACTAACTTTTCCTTTGTGAGCTTCTGGATCAGACATTGGGACTTGTGTTTACTTCTCTGAGCACTGAAATCCCCTCTGGTTTAAACTTGTGCATGCTGCCATAGTGTCTGTGAGTTCCATGGAGTAGGCCTTGAGTCCTATCAGAGAGTGGCTGATTACCCCCACAACTTTTGTACCACTATTGCACCTGAGTGCAATCTATCTATCTTGCAGGTGGGTCACTATTGTAGATCAAGACTCTAAGGGCAAAAATTCCACCTTTGTCTTTGTCACCACAGAATAGCATCTTGTTACCTTTCTATTGCTATGATAAGACAACGTAGCCAAGGCAACATAGAGAAAAAAAGTTTATTTGGATGTAGGTTTATATTTTTCTAAACCTACGTTATTTAGGGTTCTAGATCGCTTCAACTTCCCTTCTAGTCCACCAACCAGAGGTAGGGGAAGAAGGTTAATAGGACAAGAGAGTTATGGACCTCTTTAGAAGTAGTTCTTTGGGGGTAATTGCACTCTTTGTTGTCAGGATATCAGCAGTCCAGTCCAATAACAAACACCAAACCCGAGTCAACAGCAGTGGCTCGATCCAGCAGAAACTGCAAGGCTCAGCCGAATCAGCATGAGTCATTGAAAATAGCAAGACTAAGTCAGGATACCACAAGAAGTTCATTGGTGAATTTTTCTCTATGAAGTGAAAACCAGCAAAGACCAGAGAAGACAGCAAAGCATGACACAGCCAGCGATGCGAGAGCATCCTTTCACTGTCTACTCTTTCCAAACATCGCGTGCCCTCTCAAGCATCTGCTTCAGCAACATCTTCCCATGCATCTGCTTCAGCAACATCTTCCCATGCATCTGCTTCAGCAACATCTTCCCATACATCTGCTTCAGCAACATCTTCCCATGCATCTGCTTCAGCAAAACATCTTCCCATGCATCTGCTTCAGCAACATCTTCCCATGCATCATCTGCTTCAGCAAAACATCCTCTCACAAGACAGCTTCCAGAAAAACATCCTGTGTCACAACTGAGTTCCCAAAGAAACAAGAAATTTCCCGTCTTATTTGGGCTTATGGTCCCAGAGGGATAAGAGCCCACGATGGCAGGAGCATGAGGCTAAGAGCTGACATCTTGAACTGTAAGCACAAAACAGAGAGAATGAACTAGAAATGGTGCTGGTCTTTACTCTCAAAGCTCATCCCCAATTTCTTCCTTACTCCAACAAGGCCATACCTCCTATGTTTCTCCAAACAGTGCCACCAACTGGAGACCAAGCATTCCAATGCTCAGACAATGGGGACATTTCTCATGAAAACCACAAACAACTCTCAAAAGAGATTATTATTATTTTGTTGGAATTTGGTGCTTGTTTTTGCTTTGCTTGCTTGCTTGTTTGATTATTAGAGATCTCACAGTGTTGCCAAGGCTGGCCTTAAGCTTCATAATTCTCCTCCTTCTCTCCCTCCAAATACTGGGATTCTAAGTATGTGGCATAACACTAACACTTTGTATATATGCATATGTACAGCACCCTCAATAAACATTTATAAAAGAAGCATTTGCTTTAATATTATCTTATTAATTACTCCATGGCTCCCTGTGTCCATGGTATAAATTCTACTGGTCACATCCACATACACTCCTAGAACATTAAGTACCTATTTGAACACTTTTTCCACGTTTGGATTGTCTATTTGTTCAACCTGATGAAGCACACTTATCTTCTTCTAGGCTTATCAACTTCTAGGCCTTCAATGTCATTAACTTTACAAATTTGTTTACTTTTAGCCTCTCTCTTCCATTGCTAATTTGCATTCAAAATTGCAACACTATCTATGCTGGCTAAAAATATGCCAACTTGACACAAACTACAGTCAGCTGAGAGGAGGGAACCTCAATTAGGAAAGTGCTCTTTCCCCTATAAAATCAGGCTGTGGGCCAGCCTGTAGAGCATTTCTTGATGAGAGGTTGAAGGGAGTAGGTAGCTCACATAGGAGGTACTACCCTGGGTTCCATAAGAAAGCAGCTGAGTAAACCATTGGACCGTGCCAGTAAGCAGCACCTCTCCATGGCCTCTGCATCAGGTTTTGCTTCCAGATTCCTGTCCTGTTTGAGTTCCTGCCCTGTAGTTCAGTGATGAACTACAATGTAGCCGTCTAAGGACATAAACACATTCCAACCCAAATTGCTTTTTTGGTCATAGTGTTCTGTCACAGCAATAGAAACCCTAACTAAGACACCTCCCATATGATTTTAAACTTTATCGGTTATCTGTTCTTTAAAATCAATATTTAGAAACTCAAATGATTTGTACAGCTACTTACATTGACTTTGCACAAAATATACACATACCCAGACTGTATTTTCTTGTCTGCATAGGTGTATAATAATGTACACGTTATCTACCTCATTATATAGTCATATAACCAAGGTAGGCATGGTGGGCTCATTCCAGAACCTTCGAAACTGGTTTCTCTGCTTCCAACCATTTTAACTGAAGTTCATATTATTGCCAATTTCCTCTTTCCAAACAGCTCCCAGACTTCAAGGAAAAAGGCCTGCCATTTCTTAATACGTATTAGTAGGTTAAACTTCTCAATCAATTTTCTCTACCAAAAGTGATTTTGTGAAAAATACTTGGTGTATTAATTCAATAATTTAGCCTCCTGGGAACTCCTTCTTATGACAGATGATCCCATTGGGGCGCACAAACCTTTAGTGGGAGTCAGCCGGATGTGAATGGGCTTCACTAGACCTCAGTGGCCAGGAGAAAAGCCTAGATTTGGAATGAGATGGGAAGTAGTGAATTGCTACGAGGAACATAGAGCAAAACCAAACCATAGTGCATTCAGTGTTGAACAAACACATACAGACTTTTCAGATGTGCTCATGTGACTCTGGGTCCTCAAGCTTCCTCTGGATGGGGCATGAAATAAGAAGATACGACAATGTCATTGTGATAGGATAGACCTATTTTTACTGTCTGTCTGTCTGTCTGTCTGTCTGTCTGTCTGGAATAGTGGCTAGTGATTGATTAGCTCTTCCTAGACGCTGGATCTCTCACTTCTAAGATTCTAGTGTGCTTTCCATTGGCATCTTCAAGGACATGATCAGAAGCTCAGACACATATCCGAGAGGTCAACTGTGTCAAGGGAATGAATGGGGGAGGTATACTTGGTATGCTATCGTTTGCCAGTCAGTTCACAATTTGTTCTTTCAATAGATTACTCGATTGGTGTCTTACAGGCTGGTCAGGACTACAGAACAATTATTGTACCGGTGTTATAAGAAAGACGAGAAGATTGCCCCAAGGAAGTGACTTTGTCCAGGGTGACCAAACAACTAAAAACAGAACTCATTTTTTTCTTCCTGCTACTAACATATGAAACAAGTACCAAGTCTGTATTCTAAAACTGTGAGAGAATGGAATCAAGGCTAATCACTATAAAGAGCTTTAAATAAGAGAAAGCAATGTGTCTTACCCTGTTATCAGAATCCCTAGTTAACTCAGTTTAATACCTTGTTTTTTGTTTGTTTGTTTGTTTGTTTAACTAGTGTATTCTTACTACCCCGGGGTATGTGTGTGTACTTTCTTCCCAAGTTGAGCTCCTGGGCAGATGACCAGGTCATAGCTTTCCTTCTTTATGTCAGGCAGAAAGGGCTAAATATTTTCCTATGTAATTTTTTTCAATGTGGAAAAAGTCTAATGTCTAAGCGCTGTTTATTTCCTTTATTGTTTATTGCTTTCTAGTTCCTGTAGAAATCTAATGTGGTTGGTCAGGGAAGTCCCCTGTACTACCCCATGAAACTTGTTCACCTCTGTACATTTAAAGTTGTAAACACATTCTGAAGACACTATCATGATCCTAATATATCTTCCTTAGAAATGTGAGAGGTGTTCAGAGCAAGGAGTTAACATGTTCTGAGGTCAGAAAAATGAGATAGATGTTTGATCAATAGATCTTTGAAGGAGGAAAAAGAGATTGGACTATTAGAGAGGAAAGATGAGAGGCAGACTAGCATCCAAATAATCAGAAAATGGATTTTCCACAAATTGGAAGCCTAGACTGGAAATAAAAGGCTACGCTTTCTATAGAATTGTACAATTTAAGTTCTTTTTTGGCATTGTATTAAAGAACACTACAAAAAAAACATAATCAAAAAATTAATGCTAAACACTAATGTTAAAAATAGGGCTGTTAGCCAGGCAGTGGTGGCGCACGCCTTTAATCTCAGCACTTGGGAGGCAGAGGCAGGCGGATTTCTGAGTTCAAGGCCAGCCTGTTTACAGAGTGAGTTCCAGGACAGCCAGGGCTATACAGAGAAACCCTGTCTGGAAAAACAAGGGGGGGGGGGGGGGGGCTGTGTGTTTATTTTGTGGCAAAGGTGTCACTTTTATTAAAAAGAAGCGATTGAGCTCAATTTTGCTATTCCTATTTTTAATAAATGAAGTCTTGCAACCTTTACTTATTCAACCTTTACTCCTGCCACCTGGGCTTGCTCTTGCCACCTGGACTTGAAGGAAAAGAGCATTTTACAGATGGTGATCTTGATGTAAATTCCAGGCCATTTTATAATGTGGTATGAAAAACTTCAAATGATGGTCATTCTACTTCTTTGGAGCTCTCAACTGTGGAGGCAATGACTTCATGTGTAGGTCTCCCAGACCTGTAAAAGGGAGAGCACAGCAGAAGGCTTCACCAATCCTTTCAGACATCGTCTGACGGGGTCTGTTTATTTCTCTGGCTAGTTTCCCCCAATCAGTGCTCCAGCCGCCGCAGCCCCACCTCCCGGGACCTCAGCAGCATCCCCAAAAACCCGCGAAGCTCGAGTCCCCTAGCCCAGACCTGGGTTCTGAAAGAAGAAGCCCGCGGCTACAGATCCCGGGCTCCGGAGGTAGCAGCGGCCCCGCCCAGCGGCGCCTTCCGCCCTAGGCTGCAGCTCACTGGAGGAGAGGGCGGGACCTCGGGGTCACGTGGGGTCGGCACGCCCCGCCCACTGTTTCCTGGACCGCGGGGTCTGGCCTGCCTGCCTACGCACGTGGCCTGTCCGTCTCCTGACTCCGCGACCCTGCACAGCATGGCTCCGTCCCAGCTTGGTGAGGCCCCCTCGCGATGTATCACCGGGGTCCTGCCTGCACCATCCCCGCCACCCGCCCATTGCCGCTGGCCGAGCTGGGGAGGCCCCGGGCCGGGCCTGCAGGCTGGGTGTCCCCAGTGCTGGGCCCTGGGCCTGCAGTCGCATGAGTCCCCTCCCCAGGAGTTCTCCCCGGGAGAACGCGGTGCCAGAAGCCGCGAGTAATGAGAACTGCCTTCTCTTTCAGCCCTGTTCAGTGTGTCTGACAAAACTGGCCTCGTGGAATTTGCCAGAAGTCTCGCGTCTCTTGGTTTGAGTCTGGTCGCTTCCGGAGGCACGGCAAAAGCGATCAGGGATGCTGGCCTGGCAGTCAGGTAAGGCAGTAGGTAGTGTTAAAGGTAAGTCCAGGGAGAAAAACGTTGTGACCATATTCACCGGAAAGCCATGCAATCCAGGCACTGACAAAACACCTTCTCCCAGTAACGCCCCGTGGAAAAGGAAACTCACATGTAGAAGTTAGGTTAGAATTAGGGAGCCTTGAGTTTTAGAATCCTAGCACCCAGCCACTGTTTGCAAACAAATTAAACTTCGGTGAGCCATGTGTTATGCAGAATAAACACGAATGTTCAGGTTCCATGGCCTGGCTTTGACTGGTTGCACAGTTAGACTGTAACATCTTTGAAGATTTATCTCTCCCTCTCATAGCCTCACCCATCAGAAAGTACCAGTCAGTGGCTCAATCACATGCACATCTCCTGACTAACAGTGGGAAGGGTTTGACAAGAGATGTCAGGAGATGACCCTGAAGGTCTGGAAGGTAGAAAAGGAAAAAGACCTCGGGACAGTAGTTCACACACCTAATAAAAGACCTGGCTGTCTTCATTGCCATTATAACTCTTGGTTTGTGGAGAATCCCTATAGAGGTAAATTATTCATCTCTTCATAACTCTTTATCTGTGTAAGCAGTACATAACCCCTGTACATTTGACAGCTTCAGACAGCAAGAATGCCTTTACTTATTGAGTAAATGTCTTCAGTGGATACTCTTGTGACTTATGGGAGTCAGGGACAGCAGGGACAGCAGACAAGTAGGCTCCTGTGAGTTGAGTTATTGTGGGACTGGTTAGGGTCAGCCATTGTTGCTGTGACATTTCCGATGAAGTACGAGGAGTTCTTGTATTGTGTATCGCCTAGTTTAAATGTTTCTCAGATGGCCATTCATATTTCTACATCGCTGCCCAGTGTTTGCTTGCCCCATTACACCTTTTCGTATTTTTTTGGTGGTATGGAAGACTGACCCCAATGTCCAGTCCACTCCTGAGCCGTATTCCTAGCTCATTTTTTATGTTTTGCTTCAGAAACTTTTAAAACTTAGAGCCAGGCTGGCCTTGAACTTTTGATCCTCCTGCTTCTACCTCCTTGAGTGAGTTGGAGTATGGATATCTTTTAGAAATTAGAACTATGTTCTGTTAAAGAGTGACTTTGTTTGTTTATGTGGGTCCATGTGCATAAGGAGACAAACTTTGTACATAGAGCCATACTTGCAGTCCAAAGATATTTTTAATGTTTTTGTTGTTGTTAAATTCTCTATAAGTGATTCTCAGTAGAATTTATTTCTTTGTTTTGTTTGTTTGCTTTTGGTTTTTCAGGCAATGGTTTCCCTATGTTGTCCTGGAACTTTATCTGTAGACCAGGCTGGCCTTGAACTCAAAGAGATCCTCCTGCCCTTGCCTCCTGAGTGATGGGATTAAAGACATGTGCCACCACTGCCCTTGAATTTCATAATTAAAGGTTGTTAAGTGTCTGGACATTGTAAAGCCAGTGCTTTAATACCTAATTGATTTTCTAAAACATATCATTTAGGAAATATGACATTTTGCAGTATATGAATAACATTTAGGAAATCTAGCATAGTGAAAATTTTTAAAGTTTTGCTTAAGTTGTACTTGAAAAAAACCTCTTGTAGACTCGATGGGAGATGCTTTGAATCCTGGAAAGTGATAATTCAGTAACTGTTTTATTACTCTGTTTTCAGAGATGTGTCTGAGCTAACGGGGTTCCCTGAAATGTTAGGGGGACGAGTGAAAACCTTGCACCCTGCGGTCCATGCTGGTAAGTGGTTGAAGGTTGTAATCCCTCAGTTTGTAACAGATTTTAGTTCATAGTTTCAAAAGATACAGGAAGAAATAAATCGTAAGCCCCAAAAAAAGATTTTAAAAGAGCCTACTTCTCCCATTGATCCCTTTAAAATCTGACTCCTCAATACAGGATAAATTCAGATTGTTTTTCTCCATTGCTTTTGGTCTTGACCTACTAACTAGTTTAGCTAATCTAGATTGCGTTGTTTCTATGTACAATCTGACTGTACACTCTTGTAGTTCACACTTGGAATACAGTTTTACACTGTGACTGTTTCTCAAAAAAAAAAAAAGTGACTTCTGTTTAATTGCCTAGCATAGCAAGTCCTCTAAGCAGTAATGGCCACAGAAGTGTATGTCTGCATTGCAGGTTGCAATAAAACTTGTGAGGAAAGGCCAGAAAGCTAGAGCTGGCGAGATGGCTGGGCCTTAGTTCAGAGCACCAGGTGCTCTTGCAAAGGACCCAGGTTTAGTTCCTGGCACCTACTTCCGAATCAAAACCCTCTGTAACTCCACTTGCGGGAATCAAATTCTTTTGAACTCCTTGGGCACTAGGCATGGTATACTTGCCAAAAAATCATACACATAAATGAAGAGAATGGGAAAAGAAAGGGAAAAGACTGAAAAGCTAAGGATTATCAGTCAAGTTATGAGCTATAGCTTATAAAAATGTAGATTGGAAAACTGGCAGAGGTTCTGTAAACATTCCTTTTAAGGTTTTTTGGGTTTGGGGTTTTGCTTTACATAAGAAAAGGGAATTAGGTCATTTTGGTTTTTTGACAGTCTCGCTCTGAGGCCAGACTAGCCTAGAATCCACTGTGTAGTGTATGCTAGTCTGGAACTCTTAGCCTCTTAATGCTGGGATCAGAAGTATGGGGCTTGAGGCTCAGTGATAATTAAGTATTGAGGGAAAGGGCGGTTTTCTTGTTGTTCTTTGTTTATGGAAAGAGGGTTTCTCTGTGTAGCCTTGGCTGTCCTGGAACTGTGTAGACCAGGCTGGCCTGGAACTCACAGAGGTCTGCCTTCCTCTGCCTCCTGAGTGCTGGGATTAAAGGCCTAATAGTTAGAAGGCTGTGACTGGAGGGTCGTTTGAGCTCAGGAGTTTGAGACCATCCTGGTCAATATGTAAGGCATTGGCCTTTATGTGGTGGTGTGTGTCTTTTTGTCCCAGTGCTCAGGAAGTAGAAGCAGGCAGATCTCCTGAGTTGGAGGCCAGCCAGCACTTTATAGTGAGACCCTGTCTCAGATAAAAAAAAGAATACTAGAGGATTTGCCTTGTGGGTGATGGGAACTGCCTGCATTTCTGAGCCTAGCATGTCCTTCTCTTTGCTCCGTTAGGGATCTTGGCACGCAACGTTCCAGAAGATGCTGCTGACATGGCCAGGCTTGATTTCAACCTTGTAAGGTAACAAGTTTGAAGCTGAATTTTGAAAGAGTTAAACACCAAAAATGAGTGATTCTAAAACCTGATGTCCTCTCCTACCCTCTCTATAGAAACACTTTTCTGCGTCTTCTATGTAATATTTGTTATGTATGAACATTTTAATTTTCCCAGATTTGTATTTTCAAACTGTGTAACTTAGGTTAAATACAACCTTGGCTTTGCTACTTGTTTAGAGCGAACTTCTCACCACTGAGTTAGACCCTTGGCACAATCTTTGTTTTTCAACAGTTAAGATTTAAATTTCACTGCGTACAACCAAGAAATATACTGTGTCCTTTAAACATACACAGCAGCTTTATTGAGGTGTGGTTTATGTATTGTATAATTCAGCCTATTAAAAAGCTGTGAAACAAGCTGGGATTTGATGCTTACATTCAAGAGGTTGTGAAAACATCACTATACTCATTGTTAGAACATTCTGGTCTCCCTTCTGCACCTCCCACCAGAAGCCCCTGTACTCAGCACTGCTCAGTCTTACCCAGTTACTCATTCCTCGTGACTCTTGTGTTGTGTGGTTGTTTCCTTCTCAGTGGTCATTCGACCATCTCAAGTTTTGATGATTTTCTTGATGTCTAGTTTCTTTTATAGTTTGAGCTTTTGACGTCATACCTAAAACACCTCGTGGTGAAGGGGGTTTTTGCCAGTGATTTTGTTGTTTGTACTTAGACTTGCTTGTTTGTATTTAGACAGACTCTCAGTGTGTGGCTGAACGAGCCTCTGGTTCCCTGCCTTAACCTCCCCAAGTGCTGGGATGTACCATTTTACACCCAGCTCTGTTGACTAAGTTAAGGTTTACGTTTGCAGAGGTGTGGGGCAGAGGTCTAGATATGGGGCTGTCCCCGTGTCCCAGCATCATCTGTCAGAGGCTGCTCATTCTTCCATTGTGGTCCAGGCATCATTAGTCTTTGCACACGATTAAGGTAGATTTGGAGTACCAGTTGAAGTAGAAGACCCTGGTCTTCCCAGTCTGTTTTCTTATGCAAGATTGTTTAGCCGTTCAGGAACACTTGACTTTAGGGTCCCTGTGCAACACTTGGGAAAGACAGTGGGACTTTTAAAGAGTCTGTATATGTATGCATGGGGAATAATTGTCATCTCAACAGGGAAGGTCTTCCAACTCACAGATGTGAGATTCTTCCTGTTTTTGAGAAACATTAATTTTCATTAGTTCCTCTCGACATTGTTGTATATTTTTCAGTGTATCAGTTTGACACTTTTGTAATTTTGCTCTTCGGTCTTTGATTGGCCTACTGTCATGTGTGCATTGTTTTCTTAATTTCCTGTCCTGATTGTTGATTGCTAATGTGTATTATTACAATTGATTTCGTGTATTGATCATACATCCTGCAGCCATGCTGGGCTCATTCATTAATAGGTGCTCTTCTTAACAGCTAGAGACTTTCTCGAGATGAACACCGTGTATCCAACCTTGATGCCTTTCCGTTAGTTTCTTTATATATTTCTCTGGCTGAAATACAGCAAACTATTGACTAGAAATGGTGAATAGTGAACACTCTTATTTCTGAATCTTAAGAAAATATTGGTTTTTATCATGTTGAGGTACTTTACAATTCTGAATTTATTGCTGTCTTTTTTTTAAATTATAGATAAATATGGAATTTTTCACACTTTGTGCATCAAATAATCCTGTGGCTATTGTCTTCTGTTAATATAATTAGTTTTTTAAAGATTTTTATGAGGCAAACGTGGTGGCTTGGCAGTGGGAGGACAGTCCACAGGACTTTGTTCTTTCCTTCCACCATGTGAGATCTGGGTCTTGCAGCAAGCACCTGAATTTCCTGAGCCATCTTGCCAGACCCTAGTTTTTAGGAGCTAAGTTAACCCAGCCTTGCTTGGACGATGTCCTATTTGGCTGTGGTATGTAATTTTTTTTATTTTCTGGCTTAGACCTACAAGTTAGCTTTTGTGTTCAGCTTACATTAGAAGCAGCAGCCTGGCAGTTTTCTTGGGATGTGTTTGTCCAGTGTTGGAATCAGGATAACGAGCGAACCGGGAAGTCCTCACCTCTTCTGTTGTTGTACTGGTTTTCACCAGCGGGCTTATGCCGTAGTCCTGGGGGTGGGTGTTTATAACCTCTCTGAAAGCAAAACAAGTATTTACCTTTACAGTGCTGAGTGTTTCCATTATGTACACAAGCTCTTGGGGAAATAGTGGAAATGTGTATGTCCTAGGTAAACATCACAGTCTAAAATGAGATTTTTCTGTACTCTTATAATTTTTATTTCTTCTTAAAATAATTTTGTTCTGAGCTTGGGGTCTAACTATGTAGCCCAGGTTAACCTCAAACTCCAAATTCTCTGAATGTTGGGTTACTACCACTCTCGGCCAAAAAAAAAAAAATTGAAATTGTAATGATTTAATAGTTATAGTTAGCTAAGACTAATCAGCCATCATGCTTGAAGGGTGGTCTTGAAGGGTGGTCTGGGGAGTGATAGCTAAGAGTAGCCAAGCATCAGCCTTGTAGGAGGGTCTGGGAGGAGGATGGATGTGTACCATCTCCAGAGCATGTGTTGATTCTATGCTCTAAGAGCCTCTGGACCTTTTTAATATAACTGCTAAGAATTTTAAAATGGTGGGGCTGGACAAGTGGCTCAGCAGTCAGGAGCACTCACTGTTCTTGTAGAGGACCCAGGTTTCGGTTCCAGCAGCCCACAGCCATTTATTTATGACTTTTATGGATTCTCTTCTGGCTTCCATGGGCACTACGTGCAGGTCACACACACACATGCAGGCAAATCCTTGTAATGTAAAAACAGTCTGTAAGACAAGAATTTGAAATTGTCAGGCTTACAGTTTGTGTTCTAGATCTTCCCAGGTCTTACCACATCTGCAGTAACTTTTTTCCTAAATAGCTGTAAGGGATGAAGCCTCAGTGTTTTAATGACAGCTAATTTTCTTCCATTGTCAGAGTTGTTGTCTGTAACCTGTACCCCTTCGTGAAGACTGTGGCTTCTCCAGATGTAACTGTTGAGGCAGCTGTTGAACAAATTGATATTGGTAAGGAGAAAGAAACATTTCAAAACAGATAGGCAGAATTACATTCTCTTGATTTTTGCTTTTGTTTTCATTATTGAATGTTTCTGGTATTGTTTCATGTCTTTGAGACGGGGTTGCTACATTGCCCAGACTGGCCTTGAACTCAACTTGTAGTAATCCTCCTGCCTCAGTCTCCAAGGTTCACAAATTTGATTGTGTGTCACCACTCCCAGCTTAGAAAATATTTTATGCCAAGCAGTGGTGGCACACGCCTTTAATCCCTGCACTTGGGAGGCAGAGGCAGGCAGATTTCTGAGTTCAAGGCCAGCCTGGTCTACAGAGTGAGTTCCAGGACAGCCAGGGCTACACAGAGAAACCCTGTCTCGAAATACCAAAAGAAAAAAGAAAATATTTTATAAGCTACCTTTGTATATGAGGGGAATTCAGATGAGCTATTTTCTCCTTATTTTTTTAAGGTAAAAATTAAGGTAGAAGTGCTATTCACAGTTACTTTATTTGAAAGAATGTTCTTCAACTAATAGCAAAATGCCAAAGAAAAATAACATATTTTGTCCTTCAAAGGTGGGGTGACATTACTGAGAGCTGCAGCTAAAAACCACGCTCGAGTGACAGTCGTCTGTGAACCAGAGGACTACTCGGGGGTGGCTGCAGAGATGCAGGGCTCTGATAGTAAGGACACCTCCCTGGAGACCAGGCGCCACTTGGCCTTGAAGGTGGGTGCACTTCTGTCACACTGTAAAGCAGTGTCCATGTAGTCTAAGTGCGTCAGTCCGAGCACCACTCAGTTCTGCTAAATATGTCTGTCGGTTTCCCACGCTCTACTGGGGCCTTCTGCTCTTTCATTGAACACAGAGAAATCAAATATTAGGAAAATGTTGATTGGGATATATTGGGGGATGGCGGCTGAGGCTGTACCTAAAGGCGTTCTTGGGAGATGTTCCTAGTATCTCACAAAATGCAACTTCTTGTAGGCATTCACTCATACCGCTCAATACGATGAAGCGATTTCAGATTACTTCAGGAAACAGTACAGTAAAGGAATTTCTCAGATGCCCTTGCGGTATGGGATGAACCCCCATCAGACTCCTGCCCAGTTGTATACGCTGAAGCCCAAACTTCCCATCACAGGTAAAGTATGAGAAGTCCCTGTTGTGTAGACACCTGGCTTTCTCTGTTGTACCTGAAGTTCCTCATTCAGAATGTAAGAGTAAATTCCTTAGGAGGCCTAAGAACCACCCAGAATTGAGGTGCACGGAAAGTGTCAGAGTGGTACGGCAGCTGCACTGTCTGGCAGACCGCAGGCCCTGGGGGCAGGCAGAGCCCGCGTCGGAGATGACAAATCTTAGGGTGTTTTGGAAGACTTCAGGGTGGAACTGCTGAGGTTTCCAGAGGAGCAGACCAAGCCTGTGGTGTGTCTATAATAATATAACAGGAAGCAGTGAAGAAAGCAGCCGAGGAAGCTCTTGTGTGTTTCAGTGGGTTGAGAGCCACTCTCTGTTTGACAGATGTTACAAGAAGTGATTTCCTTGCTGGGCCTAAAGGCCAGTTGTTGTAGGCCAACATAGAAGTGTGAAGTTAAATAACCCTGAAGGAGCAGATGTACTTGCTGTGCTAGCCTGGTGACTGGAGTTCAGCCCTAGGCCAGAGTTGTCCATATTCATGCCTATTTCCCACACACATGCATACAATAAATATAACCTTTTTTAAAAGAAGTGACAGTGATGCCAGGCGTGGTGGTGCACGCCTTTAACCCCAGCACTTGGGAGGCAGAGGCAGGCGGATTTCTGAGTTCGAGGCCAGCCTGGTCTACAAAGTGAGTTCCAGGACAGCCAGGGCTACACAGAGAAACCCTGTCTCGAAAAACAAAAAAAAAAAAAAAAAAAAAAGAAGTGACAGTGTTGAGTATTGAGAATTAAAACTCTGCTTATGCTGTGAGACACTGTTCCTGGGGAAGTTGGAACATTTCTACTCACTCCAGAGAAGGGGCCTGGGACAGGCCAGAGTACAGATACCACCAAAGTCAAACCTGGTGATCCAGTGGGGTTTAGTGTGATTGTTTACAGGAATATTAGTGAGAGCTTATTTATAGAGCAGAAACGACGTAGCTCACAAAGCTGAGACAACCCTGGAGCACACTGCACAGCCTGCAGGCTGCTCCACAAGTGTCCTTTCCAGGTAGCTCAGCTAGTCTGAGAATGTCTGAGCAGGCTATACAGCTTCTGTAGTGACCCAGTAAATCCAGTCAATTTCAGGGACTTCCTGGGCTTAACCGCAGGGTCGGCTGTTTGACATCCCTTTTCAAGTCCTGTGTCCAAAATAGAGTTTTACCTCAAGGGAATCGATACATTGGTAAATTCGGTACAATCGACATTTTGTAACTATAATAGAGGTATTTTCAGTGTTTTGCCCTGTTTTGTTCCCCAGAGAGGAGTCAAGGAGGGGCTCTGGGTGTGGAGCCCTAGAACTGACAGGGGTGTCAGCACATGCTGAGAGCCAGGACAGCTTCATTCACTCAAGGCAGGCCACCCTGGTCCATTGGGAAGCAGCTGTTCTCCCGTTGGCTTCTTTTCTTCCTGTCTCAGCCCAGAGGGCTGGGGAGAGCAGGGTAGGAAGTTTGAGGATTACAGTCTCTCCTCTTACCCCTCCCATCCTGGAATTTGCAGTTCACTGCTCTTTTTTGTTTTTTTTTGTTTGTTTGTTTTTCCAGACAGGGTTTCTCTGTGTACTCCTGGCTGTCCTGAAACTCACTTTGTAGACCAGGCTGGCCTCGAACTCAGAAGTCCAGAAATCCCCCTACCTCTGCCTCCCAAGTGCTGGGATTAAAGGTGTGCGCCACCACGCCCTGCCATAGGCACATTTTTTATGAAAGATAAGAGTGTTACTTGTGCTCAGGCAGAGGAGTCCAGAGCATGTAAACAGCAGCTTCTTAATAAGAGCTTCTTCATTCAGGATGTCTCCTGACACTTATTTTTAACAACAGAAAAAGTGCTTTACGTTTTTATGTGGTTTGAAGGTTTGGTAGCACGCCTGTTTGTCTGGGACAAAGCTGAAGCAAAGAATAAAGATGGAATCAATGGTGTGTGTATTTGATTCCTGTCTTTGTTTTGTCTTTTGCTTTCTTGGGACTGGAAGTGAGAAGGTGCCTGTTTGGTTTGTGTAATAGATGAGGCATTCGCTGTAGCTCTTTCTGTTATGTCTGACCAGTTACTGGCCCCTCTGAGAATGTGATGTGAGAGGAACCAGCATTCTGTCTGGGAGGTGTTTAGACAACGCTTCCTCTGCTCACCTTCCCACTCACGATTGGACAAGCTACCCATAGAGGCAGGAGCTGGAGAAGGGAGCAGAGCTGATGGCCTCTGGTCTGCTTTGCTTGCTGGGTGCCTCGTTTAATGCTTCCCACCGACTTCCGTTCTTCTGAACCTGTACATCTAAGTTCCGTGGGGGTCTGCTGTGGTTTTCCTTCTGTTGGAGAACTTGTTTTGGGCAGGATCTCAGGACCTCCTCTGTCATCCCCAAGGGTTGAGATGACAAGCACACGCCATCGTGCTCTGCTGCACTTGCAGTCCGTCTGTCCTTTGGATAATGGTTTTCCTGTGTTGTCGTGGAACTTTGTGCAGTCCAGACTGGCTTTGAACTTGGCCAGGCTCACCTGCCTCCTGACTGCTGGGATTAAATGCAAGCACCACCTTGCCCAGCCTGCAGCTTCTAAAAGATGAAAACACACTGTTTCTGTCACTCCTCCTGTCCATGGCACCTTAACTTGTTCCACAGCTGATAGGGTTGGTTGGCTTGTTTAAGTTGAGAAGGTTCATGATTTATGACATATGGTCACTGTCATTTTCATAAATATTTAATCTATTCACATGGACACAGCTGATACCTGGTCTTGTCATTGTTGCTGAGTCTCTTACTATTGTATTTCTACTCTGCGGGGGAGGAAGTGAGGTGGGGATGCACTTTGAAGACGACCCAAGTGTTCTCCTTTTGAAGTTGGGTTACTGATGTGTTTGTAGATACCTATTTACATCTTGATTAGTTTTTCTTTGGAGGGGAGGGGGATATCAGAATGGTTCTTGAGGAACTCACTATGTAGCCCTAGCTATTCTAGAACTCGATCTGTAGGCCAGACTGGCTTTGAACTCCTAGAGATCCACCTGCTTCTGCCTTCCCATTGCTGGGACTAAAGGTGTGCACCACCTACAGACTTTGATTACTTTTGTGACTTTTGCCTAAAATCACATGCAATTCCCGGCCAATGCACGCTGTATTTTGGGGCTGGAGAGATGGCTCAGTGGTTAAGAGAGCTGACTGCTCTTCCTAAAAAGGTCCTGAGTTCAATTCCCAGCAACCACACGGTGGCTCACAACCATCTGTAATGCTATCTGATGCCCTCTTCTGGTCTGTCTGAAAATAGCTACAATGTACTCACACAAAATAAATCTTTTAAAAAATCACATGCAAGTTGTATAGACTATACACGTTACTTTTTAAAAGACGTACATATATGTGGCCTTTCTTAACCTGCATGTTAATGTGTATGTTTTTGTGTGTAGTTCTCAATGGAGCCCCAGGATTCATAAACTTGTGTGATGCTCTGAACGCCTGGCAGCTGGTGACAGAACTGAAAGGAGCAGTAGACATTCCAGCCGCCGCTTCTTTCAAGCACGTCAGCCCAGCAGGTGAGGAACGCCTTCTAGAGTGCCCTAGAATGCTCAAGGCTTAAGGAGCTCTGATGCCAGTTATACAGCCCCAGACATCCTAGGCCACTTGGCAAGTCTATTGATGGTGTCATTATAGTCATAGAAACCTTGGTAACATAATCCATATACACATAATTATGTGACAGTGTCAGGAGATAGAGCAGTTGCACTGTTGGCTCTTGCAGTGTCATTCCGAAAGTTTGGGAATGGAAGTGAAGTGACATAATCTCATAAAACCAGAGAACTGCTGCTCCGTTTTGGAATTGTACCTTAGTAAATATGCAGAGATTGTTCATGTAGCATTCTGCTCCCATTTCTATTGAATGAGCCATTCTTTGAGTATACTCTCAAGTCTTTAAGTCCACACACAATTCCATAATCCA
This sequence comes from Mus minutoides, assembly GCA_902729485.2. Taxonomy (NCBI): domain Eukaryota; kingdom Metazoa; phylum Chordata; class Mammalia; order Rodentia; family Muridae; genus Mus; species Mus minutoides. Next base: position 26,640 of record LR750253.1, read on the forward strand.
TAATGTCACAAGGGCTGCCTGCGGTCTCACACACCATTGTTAATATTTATTGGGCGCTAAAGTGCAGTGAGTAGAAGTGAAAGGCGTGTGATGCCAAGCCGAGCAGAGTCGGTAATGCAGTGCCTGCCTGCCTGCCTGCCTGCCTGCCTGCCTGCCTGCCTGCCTGCCTGCCTGCCTGCCTGCCTGCCTGCACACAGCAGCAGCATGGTTGGGATGCAGGGGCTCTGCTTCCACGGCAGAGGCAAGAGGCCACTGCCTCCCACCCCCACCCATGTTGTGGTTTGGGTGTTGAATTACCTCACTGAGTAATTTGGCATAAGTACTAGAAAATATTCCACATTTGTTTGAAAAATGCAGGCTAGGTCTTTAAAGATGTATATTTTAAAAATTGCTTTGCTTTCCTTGTTTATTTTGTGGTGCTGAGAATTGAACCCAGTCTGCATGTTTTACCACTGCCCTTTAACAAAATATTTTGGTGTGAATATTGAAAAGTAGCAATCTGAGGTTTTATGTTTATTGTTTGTGCTTTTAAACAGTTGCACGTGTGCGTGGTGGCGAGGGGGTGCCCAGTCAGTGCATTGCCTTGGTGAGGGGGTGTTTGGCCACTGCTTTTCCTGCCCTCCATTACTTTCTCATTTTCTCTGCCAGGTGCTGCTGTTGGGGTTCCACTCAGTGAGGACGAGGCCAGAGTCTGCATGGTCTATGACCTCTACCCGACCCTCACGCCCCTGGCCATTGCATATGCAAGAGCAAGAGGTCAGATAAGGGATTTTGTCATTTAGAGAGAGAAAATCAAAGCTTTATACTGAATAGAATAAAATAGTACTATAGGCTTTAGCATTTAAATTTGTCTTTCATTGTTTTAAATTAATACATAAGATAAGTATATTCACAAAAATGCATGTTAGTATTTAATGTAATATGGGGAAACAAATGAGATTGATACATTTTATTTTGGATATTTATTTATTTTGAATATATTTTTATTATGAGGAAAATTACATAGTTATTCTAAACCACTAAGTTTGATTTGATTACATTTTATATACTCAGAAATATAAGATTCTTGTATAATGACCAGCAGAGACTAGTTCATGAAAAGTTTTGAGAAAACTGCTACAGTTTACTAGTTACAGACATCGGCAGCAACAGCTGTAGCCTTGTGCTGAGTCCTGCCTGCGTCTGTGAATACAGACTGGATGGAGGCCACGTGGCTTGCTTATTCTTAGTAGCTGATGTTGGCCTATATAGCTAAGTGCTAATTTAGAAGGTAAAAGAAATACTTTCTTAACGATTAGTTGACTGATAGGGCTAACTGTAATAAGGTTAGCTTTAGAAAAAGTATGTTTTGTTTTCCACCTCATGTGTATAATATACCCGCCCACATTGTAGTAACAGAGTTTGGGGAGGTACATGCCACACACCATCATGTCTATGAACCTGAAAGGATTCTGAAAGGAAATACTAGATTTGATCACATGGGTTTTTCTATGCAAGCTTGCTTTATGGCCAATCCCTATGACTTTCATTTACAGGAGCTGACAGGATGTCTTCATTTGGCGATTTTGTTGCATTATCTGACATTTGTGATGTCCCAACTGCAAAAATTATCTCCAGAGAAGTGAGTAGAAGTTCAGGTGTCTTGATCCATATGTAACTGAACGGCTTGTCCCTAGACCTCATTGAAACCATAGCCTGCAGTGGTAATGTTTGTTCCAGCTATTTACCATGTAGGTAAATAGAGGCAGAGTACCACACAAATCCTTCACTTTTTGTTCATTTTGAGATGTAAGGTTTCAGATGGGTGTTTGTCTTGATGTGGGGTGGGGGGGGAATTCTATGTTTAATTCTTTAAGTCCTCTGCTCGGTGTGCTTAATGTCCAGGCTACTATTGTTCAAGGCGTGCTGAGGGGATGATAATGAGCCCCGAGAGGTTCAGTGAGCTAACCCTCCCCAGTTAGCACCAGCACCATAGTGCTGGGAGCTAGAAGGAGACCCAGTACCTCAGAGGGAAGGTCTGCGGCTGCGTGCTGTCGGGTTACTTAGTGATTCTCTCTGTGGTCTTACGCCATCCCAACCCTGCCACTCAGCTGGCTGTCACTGAGACATGTGTCTCTAGTTGCAAGACGAGAGCTCTCTGGGATATTATTCCTCGTTTTGTGTTCTCTTGGGCGAGGCTGGAGTGTGCTCTCTGGTCCAGGCCTCAACCCCACTTCATGAGTGGAATAGCGTAAGAATAAGAGGCTCGTTTATTACAATGAATCTTCCATTTGTTCTTAGTTTAAAAACTAAGATGAACCACAGAAAGTTATGATAGGATGGGTTGCAAAATAGGCAGCCCTAGAAAATAATTCTGAGTCTACCTACTAGTGTTTGAGTTTTAATGTTAGCGTTTTCTGTTGGTAGTTCTGGAACAGCTCTGTTCTTAGGACAGCTAAATATTGCTATAGCTTACAGAATTGTTCTCTGATTTCTAAAAATAAGAATTTAATTTAATGTATTTACAGGTATCAGATGGTATTGTTGCCCCGGGATATGAAGAAGAAGCCTTGAAGATACTTTCTAAAAAGAAAAATGGAAACTACTGTGTTCTTCAGGTCAGTGCAGTTCCAAGGCTGGGTGGTAATTTAGTCTTTGGGTTTATTTTGTGTTCTTTTCCCTTGTAGCTCTTTCTTATGGAGATAGTTTTCAAATTTATGCCTTTTTATTGTAGTTGTCTCTGTCCCTTTCCCCGGTCTTGTCTTTCTTCTTTAAAAAAATTTTTTTTAAGAATTATTTGTTTTTGTTTTTTGTTTTTTGTTTTTCGAGACAGGGTTTCTCTGAATAGCCCTGGCTGTCCTGGAACTAGCTTTGTAGACCAGGCTGGCCTCGAACTCAGAAATCCGCCTGCCTCTGCCTCCCGAGTGCTGGGATTAAAGGCGTGCGCCACCACGCCCGGCTTATTTGTTTATTTTATGTATATGAGTCCACTGTAGCTGTCTTCAGACACACCAGGAAAGGGCATTGGGTCCCATTACAGATGGCTGTGAGTCACTCAGGACCTCTGGAAGAGCAGTTGGTGCTCATAACTAGTGAGCCATCTCTCCAGCCCCAAAGTTTACCATTGCATTAGCCGGGTCTTTCTTAAGATAGGGTTGTACACTGTTGTAGCTCAAGGTGGCCTCAAGCTCACAGCTTTGCGAATGCTGCAATTAGATGCTTATAGCAGCACATCAGACTCTTCTGTTCTTCCAGTTTATGAGACAGGTCTCACTACGGAGCCTTTGGCTGGCCGAGAACTCAGGTACACCTGCCTCAGTTAATCTCAGGGCTACAATTGAAGGCGTGCACCGCCTCCACCTGCCAGACACCTTTATTCTTAGTCCTGCCCTTTTTATTTAGGTGGTTTGAGGGCTTTAGAGCCTAGTTGTTAACTGTTTATTTTTCATTTTTATTTCCGTGCTTTCTTGTTCGGATGTAGGAGGAACCCTCCTGCCTGTTCCACTGCCACTGTTACCCTTAAAGTGACTGCTCTACATTTCTTCTTTGTCCTTCCAGAAATAATCAGGGCACACTCCATCCACCAGGGCGTTCATCTGCACTTCTTTTGTTTCTTACACTCACTCACTTTGCTTCACACCCTTGCAAACCTGTCTCAAGTCTTTATATAAGTTATCTAAATTCTGAGAGAGACAGAGCTGGGTCATAGACTGTGTATATTGGTAACTTTATGCTGCCTCTGTAGAGAATGGATGTCCTCATGGACATGCTATTTTTAATTTTTTCATCTTTGTAATTATATGAACATCTCAGATTCACCAACACAGTCTCACACATGGCAGATACACACTATAATTCTTAATTTTTCCATATTATGTTATTTTACTTTTTCATTCGTTTAGTAATATTGTCACCAAGAGTGTGCTGAGATTTGAACCTGGGTCCTGTGAATGTTAGACAGAAACAGCCACTGAGTTGCTTAGGCTAGCCTTGAGCTCACTCACTTTGTAGCCAACACAGCTCTTGGCCTTCCAGTACTCCCACATTAGCCTTCCCAGATTAGCTGGAGTGTCAGGCCAAAACCCGTTTTTTTGTTTGTTTGTTTTTTAAGATTTATTTATTTATTATTATAAATAAGTACACTGTAGCTGTCTTCAGACACACCAGAAGAGGGCGTCAGGTCTCATTACAGGTGGTTGTGAGCCACCATGTGGTTGCTGGGATTTGAACTCGGGACCTTTGGAAGAGCAGTCAGTGCTCTTACCTACCAAGCCATCTCACCAGCCCCCAAAACCCATTTTTAACTTGTACTTCAAATATGGGCCAAATTTCTTTAAAAGAATTTTAGGAAGAAAGGGAAAATAGAATGTAAATGTGGTGCCATAGCCTGTGTGAATAAGTCTGTTCTATCTGCCAACTGTAGAAAAGGACTGAAGGGGTTAACCTAGCAGTGTGGCGTGATGCTCAGGGATTGCGGTACCTGACTGTAGTATTGTGCCATACTAAGTGGTGTCAGTACACGTGTTCATGTTAGGAATAGAGGTGTAACTAAACAGTGAAGTGTTTGCTGTGCTAGTGTTTGGGCCTGATTTCTGACATACAGTGTGACTGTGTATCTCAGCCTGGCCTAGAACTTAACTGTGCCTCAGCCTGGTGTCTAACCTGCAGTCCTCCTGCTTCATCCTTCCAGGTTCTGGGGCTACATGCATGCACCTTCATACCCAGCAAGAATAAATTTGTATGTGTGTAAAATTTGGGATTGTGGATATAATACTTACAATTTCTAAAATTTGTGTCTCAGATGGACCAGTCCTATAAACCGGATGAAAATGAAGTTCGAACACTCTTTGGTCTTCGTTTAAGCCAGAAGAGAAATAATGGTGTCGTTGACAAGTCATTATTTAGCAATATTGTCACCAAGAATAAAGATGTAAGTTTGAAAGTATCCAAACTTAAAAGTTAATAGCACGTCTGTCTTCAGTATATGTAAGCTTATTCTTTATTAGGGTCCAACCGTATTTGTAAATTGGTAGATATGCAAGCTGCTAGCTCATCTTTGAATTGTCAGCTATGCCTGACACATTAGAAGCTTATGTGTTTATGTACTTAAATAGAAATAAGTATCTTTAGTCATACCTAAGTAAGCTCCTGTCTTCTGCAACTGTATGCATGTGTTAGGTCATGGATGTTTTTCTGTACTGATAAATGGTGCTCTGCTTCAGTGAAAAGCAGCCTGACAACCCGAGTATGATCTGTGCACTCAGATATTCAGGTCTCGTCCTTTGTCACCCTGTAGAAGAGTCTATTCTTGAGATCCTGATGTATGGGGAGAATTGCTTACATGCAATCTTCCATCCAGTCACAGTGCATTATGGGAGAGGACCATCCTCTGTACTGTACAGATTATAGAACTGGGACAGAGAATAGTTAAATCTGTCTAAAGTTACAAGATAGGGAAATGAATAAGAGTGTAGGTGTGTGTGTGTGTGTGTGTGTGTGTGTGTGTGTGTGTGTGTGTGTGTGTGTGTGTGTGTTGGGATTGAACACAGAGCCCAAGCCAGGCCTTAGTCCCTGAGGTATTGAGCCTTCAGTTTTAAAGGATTGTTTCCTGGCTGACCTGCTATCATGCCTGGACTTCTTATTCAGTGCTGGGCACTGGATGTGCAGGTATTTTGAGAGTCTGTGTGGTGGTTTTTTTTTCCCCAGAAAATTGATTATGCTCCTGGCAGGCAGGTGAAGCAACATGGCTCATACCTTGTGAAGGACTAAGCTGATTTGAAACTTAGGCTTTGGTGTTTGTGAGGGATGGTCTGTCTGTGGTTCAGCTCTGCAGAAGCCTGCTCAGATCCTGCTCTTGTGTCCGCTGATCTTGCATTACCCCAGCATCATGTAAGGCTTCGGAAATCCAGCGGGGCTCTCTTACCCTCTCCTCTTGGGAAATGTTCAGATTGTTGAGCTCATTGTTTTCTTCCCAGTTTTTTTCTCTGGGTCTTTGCTGTGTGTCTGGCTTTTCTGTGTTTCTGGAGGGGTGCTGGTCTACTTACAACAGGCCATTGTAGCTAGAGTAAAAGATAAAAGAGATCTGAAGTCTTCCCTCTTTAAAAACAAGATCGTGCTTCAGTTGGGAGTTTGCTTCCATCCACCCCACAAGCATTTCTCATCGTCTTTGATCTAACTCAGAGTGCCAGGAGTATATTTGAAGTGGACTTCTGAGAGGCTGTTTTCTATAGAGTCATGTGTACTGGATGGCTCAAACAAAAGAGAAGGGTATATTAGTGATATTAATATATAATGTTAGAATTTTACTTATTTACATCCCACTCACTGCCTCCTCCTGGTCATCCCCCTCCCACAACCCTTCTCATTCCCCTAAAAATCTTTTAAAACTAAGCTTCAAATGTTGAGATGTAAGAAGCCTGGGTTCACATGCAGTTGTTGAGTTCTCCTACATTCTTTATCCCATTTTCCTTTTGCAGAGTAGAAGCTTCATTCAGGTGAAGCCAAGCTTATCTTTTTCTTTATTTTTAAATTCTCATTGCATGTACTCATTATATATGGTACTGTATAACATAAGGACATTTTCATGCATACAGAGGGTATTGTATTTAACCATACATTCTCTCCCCCTCCCCCTTTTTAGTCCTCCCCACTCTTTTCTTTCTGTCCATAGACAGCCTTTTTTTCTTTCATATTGTACATACTGTGGATTCATGATTTTATATATCTATAGATCTAGGGAGCACAAGCAAAATAGAATATTGTGTTTCTGAGATTGGTTAAATTATTTACTTAATATGATTATCCTCAGTTACACCCATTTTTTCACAAGCAACATAACTTCATTCTTCTGTGTGTGTTTGTGTGTGTGTGTGTGTGTGTGTGTGTGTGTGTGTGTGTGTGTGTGTGTGTAGTCTGGGCTGGCCTTGAAGCCCAGGTCATCCTTCATTGACCTCTGAGTGCTGATTGCTGTTACCTTTTTGTAACTAGTATAATCATCTGTAGCTGACACCCTTCATCTGCTTAGAGTGCACACTTGCTTCATTGTTCTCGTTGCTAATTTGTACCAAAGGTGATGTGGCTCTTATAGACTTAATGCTGGATGTTGGCTTCAGAGTTTGCAAAAAAAAAAAAAAAAAAAAAAAATTACTCATTTCCAAAACTATTTCTTTGTGTACACCAGGCTGGCCTTGAACTCACAGACATCTACCTGCCTCCGCCTGCCAGGTACTGGAATTAAAGGTGCATTATTGCTACCAGGTACAAAATATTTTTAAATAGCTTCTTAAAATGTTTTCAGCAAAGCAAGAAATACTATAATTTGACTTTTCCAGAATAGCAGAGGTTATATGTACATCATAGCAGTGCACAACGTATATGAAAATTAATCTTCATGTTAGTTCTGATCCTGAATCTTATATCCTCAGTTAAAGACATTCCAACCAAAAAGTATTGTCATTTTCCAATGAAGAGTGTTTCTCATCGTGTTGCTGAATGGCTGTTATCAGTATGAGGGTGATACATGGGCTCTGCAGAGAGTGCACTGCAGTCGTCACAGGTGTGCTCACATGGTTCAGTCTCTAGTAAAGTATGACAGTGTACAGCATAATTCGTTCATCTGGCTGTCACTGAGGGACCTAACTGTATTAGGTCTGTTACATTGTATCCGTAGCTTAAAATCAAGAGATTTCCAAAGCCTGGTGAGACTTAGCTGTCCTGTTTGTTTCAGTTGCCAGAGTCTGCGCTCAGAGACCTCATTGTGGCCACCATCGCTGTCAAGTATACTCAGTCTAATTCGGTGTGCTATGCCAAGGATGGGCAGGTAACCATGCTGTTGGGACAGAACAGTAGGCAAAAGCCTTGGTGCCGGGAAAGGGAGATTTGCCAAGTTTCTCTTCCTGCTGTGTCAGTCAGGATTTACTCGGCGCCTTAGTAGACTTGAAAACTAGCCAGAGCCAAGTACTGCACTTGGGTACACTGGTTCCTGCTTAGTGGGAGCTGCCTTACAGACACACCACACACACACACACACCTAGCTCACATCAGAAGAGGCTTTCAGGATTTTCATGTTTAACACACACACACACACACACACACACACACACACACACACACACACACCCCTAGCTCACATCAGAAGAGCCTTTCAGGATTTTCATGTTTGTCAGCTATTAAGACTGCCAGTTTTAGTCACTAAATCTTGACAGACTGTGGTCTCTGGTCCTTGGGCAGGATCTCCAGGGCCAGCAAAGCCACTCGGAGTGGAAGCTTCGCTAGTGTCATCCTTTGAAAAGCCAGTGTTGCTGGAGAAGTGTCATTGATTGCGAACATCCATGTTCCTTAGGTTATTGGCATCGGAGCAGGACAGCAGTCTCGGATACACTGCACACGCCTTGCAGGTGATAAGGCAAACTCTTGGTGGCTTCGGCACCACCCACGAGTGCTGTCCATGAAGTTTAAAGCTGGGGTGAAGAGAGCAGAGATCTCCAATGCGATTGACCAGTATGTGACCGGCACCATTGGTGAGGTACGGACTGATTGGGTTCCTAGTGGACTGTGTTGCGGTAGTCTCATTTATGACAGTCATTCACCATCCTACCACAGAGAGACTTCTCAAAACCCTCAATAGTCTGAAATGCTTAAAATACCTTCCTAATCCCTGTCAACCTCACTGCTGCACCCTTCTGAAACCACAAACCTCTGCTTCCTGGGGAATGAATTTGGATTAATCTTGTAGGCCCGTACTTCCCCTATGGGTTATAATATTGTCACTGCAGGGCTGTTTTTCTCTATCTGCCAGCATCCCCCAGTGTCAGCAGAGGTATTAGACTTGAGCCACACGTGATCTGATAGCTGGTCACCGGGGGCCTTCTCCTACCACACTTATACAAAAGCCCTTAGCAGCTCCGTGTGGTTTTGGTACTATTTCTGGTTTGGTTTGGTTTGGTTTAATGTAAGATGGTGGCTCTAGTGTAGGCTGACCTGCACTGCAGCTGTGATTGCAGGCTTGTCAGCATGCTCCATTGCGGCCTGCAGAAGGCCTTATTACTTACTACCTTTGTACTGGGATTACACTTCGGTGTCAGCTTGTGAGGTGACAAACATCCAGATAGTAGTAAATACCACGCATTGCTTGGATTTGCCTATGGCTGACTTTATACCTGAAACAGTTGTACATGTAGTTCATGTACACAGACATCAGTTATTATCTAGGTCCTAGATTAGACATAAAGAATTGTCTTAAACGGTTTGGTGAAGGTATATAAAATTACAGATGTAACTTTGAAAGTCAGGAATATGGTAGGTTTTGGGATAAACAAAAGTACAATCTATTCACTTTGGCAATCCAAGAATGACCTTTCCTTAATGAACAGGTTTTTTAAACATCAAAGAACTTCTGGGACTAGGAACCTCAGCGTGTTGTTTAGTGGGCAGACATAGGAGAATGCCCTCGTGGGTGCTGGCCTCGGGCTCTCGTGGGGTTACGCTAACGGTGATGCTGGGCTCCCTTTGCATCCCTGGCTCCCTAGGGTGAAGACCTGGTGAAATGGGAAGCACTGTTCGAAGAGGTTCCTGAGTTACTCACGGAGGCAGAGAAGAAGGAATGGGTGGACAAGCTGAGCGGCGTGTCTGTCAGCTCCGACGCCTTCTTTCCTTTCAGGGATAATGTGGACCGAGCTAAAAGGGTAAGCGAGAGCTGGAGTATGCTGGGGACGTAGAATTGTAGGGATGATTTCAGATAGCCCCTTAGAGGCTGGGGATGTGCACAGGTCACGCGACCAGTCAATGCCTGGCCTCAGTCTCAGTTCCTAGCTTCCCAGAACAGAATTGTGCCTCCTGTGTTTTAACTTCTTAAGAGTTGCATAGTAAAGCTATGTCGATTTGATAGAGACAAATTATTTTCCTTCCCTATGTGCTGTAGGCATAATCCAAATTCTCTTGCTTTGCCTGAATATTTCATCGTTAGCTTATGCTTTTTTAAAGATTTATTTTTATATACTTTTATATTTTATCTACATGCATTTATGTATGTATTATGCGCACCTTCCTGGTGCTCATGGAGGCCAGAAGAGGGCGTCAGAGGCCCTAGAACTGGAGTTACAGATGGTTGTGAGTGCTGTGTCATGGGTGCTGAGCACCACTCTTGGATTCTTTGGGAAAGCAGCCAGTGTTCTAACCATTGAGTCCTCTCTCCCACCGCTGCATTCTGGAGAGGAATTTTGGGCTTTTCTATGTATGCATGTTATGATGCCTTGAAAGTCAACATTGGTTTTGGGGGTTTTCCTCCGCAGAGTGGCGTGGCCTACATTGTCGCTCCATCTGGATCTACTGCTGACAAGGTTGTGATTGAGGCATGCGACGAACTGGGGATCGTCTTGGCTCATACGGATCTCCGGCTCTTCCACCACTGACCTTAGCTGACGTTGTTTCCTGGTCGTAGATAATCATGTGTGGGGTCTTGGAAGTACCTCTAGAAGAGTCATTTGTATCTTAGTATTTGGGTGTATGGCTTAGTAGTTGGGTCTTACTTATTTGAAAGGTACAGCTTTCTAGCCTAAGCACCACGTGCTAGGCTGTTTCTACAAAACCTGAAAGCATCTCTCCTGGAGCCAGCTTCCAGGACACGTCCCTGTGAGACACCTAAGTGCAGGTAACCAGGAGAAGCCACACTGCCTTATGATGACCCACCACCACCACCACCCTGAGGAGGGCTCTCCCCAGGGCTCCTTTCTTCCTGCCTCTCAGAAGCTTAACTGTTTACTTCCAATTATCCCCTGGGAACTGGATCTTTAGCTAGATCTAAATAATGCTGGTACTGCTCTTTCTTTCTCCAGAACTGCTTAAAACCTCTGTTGGCTACTTAGCATTCCTGTTTGGTATAGACCTATAAAGAGACTGATGTTCTACATAGAGCTTTTCACCCAAAGTGAGCAGATATGAACTGGGGGAGGGTGAGGGGGGTGGCTCCCTGTACCAGGCAGGACATAACTGGATCTATGTCCCTGTGGTTGTAGTCCTCACTGTTCACCCAGAGGATGCCTGTGGTCACTTAGCCTTAGGTTAGTTATGCCTTCTTTCCAATCCTCTGAATAAATTTTAGAAGTTTTTGGTTTTCTGGTTACTTTGGTTGGGTTTTTTTGACATAAGGTTTCTCTGTAGCTCTTGTTGTCCTGAACTTGTAACTGAGGCTGATCTGGAACTCACAGATTTCCTTCCACCTGTCCCCTCTGCCTCATAGTGCTGGAGTGTTAGCACACCACACCCAGCACAGAAAATTTTATAGTAAACAGTCATCTTTTGAGTTGTTTCTGTGCTGGCTGATCTTTCAACTCTTGGAGTGGCCTGTTGAAACAAAGTGGACTTATATAATCAGTAAACTGTGTGGCTTTACAGGGCAGAGATCCCCCGGCCTTAGTTTTTTGTTTGTTTGTTTGTTTTGTTTTGTTTTTTTCTCGAGACAGGGTTTCTCTGTATAGCCCTGGCTGTCCTGGAACTCACTTTGTAGACCAGGCTGGCCTCGAACTCAGAAATCCTCCTGCCTCTGCCTCCCAAGGGCTGGGATTAAAGGCGTGCGCCGCCGCCGCCGCCGCCGCCGCCGCCGCCACCGCCACCGCCACCGCCACCGCCACCGCCACCACCACCACCACCACCCAGTGTCAGCCTTGGTGTCTTGGATTGCTTGCTGCTATAGCAACATTCCATGCCTCTTTGAGGACACTGACATCTTGTTCGTGCTGACTGCCAGCCTTGTGAATGAGATGCCCTAGCAATGGGACTTTCTGTTCCCGTCTCTGGCTTTCACCTCCGGAGGCACCTGAGTCTTAACCTATGCAGAGAGGTTTCATGGATGCTGCTCATTTACTGCGCTAGGGATCCAAACTCAAGCCTTCTACTATCTTAGCCTCAAAGAAACTCCCTAATCCCCAACTCCCAGGCACACAGACATACTGGTGGCCACAGCATTTCTTCATTTATTTTTAGTAGCAATAAATAGCAAATGCAGATTTTTGGCTCATAAATTATTAAATGTGCTGTCTTCCTCAAGTTATTTAGCTTGGCTGAAGGTGAACATAAAACTGTAATTGGAACCATTTATCTGCTTAACCCTATACTGCCTCATTGAGCTTACATATATAATTCTAACCACTGCCCTTTGGAGTACTTAGACTATTGTGTCCTCAGACCTAGGAGGTGATGGTGAGATTCCAGCTTTTTCAATAATCTTGTTACAAATAAAAATAGTGCAGGTGGGGAGGGTGGAATAGTTCAAATTTTAACAAGATATTTTAGAGAACCATTTTGTACAGTGTATGAGTGCGGTTGGTCTGTACAATACCTGCCCGCTCTGGTGGCGTAGGCCACAAATTCTAGCACTCCAAAGCTAGGGCAGGGGATGTGGAGATCCAAAGCTAGGGCAGGGGATGTGGAGAGCCAAAGCTAGGGCAGGGGATGTGGAGAGCCAAAGCTAGGGCAGGGGATGTGGAGAGCCAAAGCTAGGGCAGGGGATGTGGAGAGCCAAAGCTAGGGCAGGGGATGTGGAGATTGGGCTTCATCTGGATTACGTCAGACTCTCAGAAAAAATGAAAAGGGACCCCCAGCACACCCAGGATTTCTACAGGAGCACATACCATACACAGAGGTTATCAAAGCACTGTGCAAAGTGCTCACTGGTGCTGACGGAGCTTGCAGGCTAATGCATCCTGCAGTCAGGCAGGTGGCTGCTAACCTACCCACACCAGTGCAGACTGCTCCCCGGGACCCCAGGCTGCAGCCTCTCTCACAAGAGCTGCTTTAGAAATAAATGTGGCTCCTAGGGTTGTGAACCACTGTCTTAAGTGAGGATGAGAGTGAATGTCAAACATGCCTTCCTATCTCACACCCGACTCCACTGAGGAGTGGGATCTCCCCCATTGGGCGACTTAGCCAAGAACACTTTCTCTGTTTTCATTACTGAGATTCTCTTACTTTGTAATTTATGGAGGGTTATTTTTTTTTTTCAATTCAAGTAGAATAATTTAGTGAAGATGGAGTAGGACAGTGCTGAAAATAAAAATAACTCACATTTCAAAGGAAAATGCCAGTGAGTGGTTAAAATGCCAGTGTGTGTGTGTATGTATGTATGTGTTTCTTTGCGTGCACTATGACATGCGTGTGGTGTTGGAGGATACCTGCAGGAGTCAGTTCTCTCTTCCACTGAGGGTCCCAAGGATAGAACTCAGGTCATCAGACTTGGCAACAAGCCCCCTTTCTAACTGAGTGATCTTGGGGCCCTTGCCCTAGAGTCTGCAAGAACTTGGTGAGTCTGCAAGGTCATCTTCCTGCTAAGTCATCTTCTGGTAATCTGTAGATCTTTGCAAACATGAGGGTTCCCAACAATTTTTTTTTTTTTTTTAGAGACTTAAAAATTGTAGTCTGCCACTTTTCCCTACTGTAGAACTTACTGAACAGGAGGTAATTACAGCACTTAAGTGTGCTACTGTGATGTTTCTTAACCACCTTAATGAGTTTCATACAAGTAGAAATGGAACAGAATTTTCCATGGAAATATAATTAAATAGGAGAAGCCATCTCCTAAATTTAAGATTTCTACCTCCCCATTTCTTCATTCACCTCCCTAAAAAGTGTGCCTTACAGGCTTATAGTGACATTATAGTGGGCTAATTTACATAATTCACTTAGGTCCTTAGAGCTGAAAACAATATAAATACCAAACAACATATTTCATTACAAATCAACTTTGGCCAGGCACAGTTAAAACTTGAAAACTGTTACTTTCTTGTAAAAGTCTGATAACATTTACTAGTTTTAACAGAGTTATCCTGAATTGTCTGTCTAGCCTAAATCCAGCCACGTCTTTTAATTATGCCTTGGCAATCTGATTTGCTGAAGGCATTTCTCAGGGGACTCCACAACGTGAGTCAGTGAAGACTTAAGGATCTTTGGAAACACTAAGTGGCTTTCTTGATGAATGTTCCCACTGTGAGAGAACCAGGGTAAAAGAGTTCTACATTTCTGATGCCCAGAGAAGGCCCTTATAAATTTGATGCATACATTTCCAAGTAGAGCATCTGTTTAATGTATTGCTTTGAAAACCAGCATTATGCTATGTGGCCCAAACCTCTCATCCCGGCACTTGGGAATCTGAAGGAGAATTACAGTGAGTCTAAGGCCAGGTTGGGCTACACAGTGAGATCCTGTCTTAAAAGTTCAAAAAACCAATAGAGTACCATAGGAAAAACCAATAGAGTACCATAGGAAAAACCAATAGAGTACCATAGGAAAAACCAATAGAGTACCATAGGAAAAACCAATAGAGTACCATAGGAACAAACAAGGTTTTGCCATTGTTGGGCTGCTTGTTTGTTTGTTTGTTTTAGATTTATTTTTAGGGGCTGGAAGGGTGGTTTAGTGATTAAGGGCACTGCTGCTCTTGCAGAGGACCAGGGTTCAGGTCTCGGCACTGTGTGTGTGTGTGTGTGTGTGTGTGTGTGTGTGTGTGTGTGTGTGTGTGTATTTGAATGCAGGGATCTTTGGAGGTTTGCATCCTCCGCTGGAGCTGGATTTACAGGCAGTTGACAGCCACTGGATAACGGCGCTGGAAACTGGACTTGGATCATCATCAGGAGTGGTAATGAGTGAGCCCTTACCAGCTGAGCCTTCACTCCAAACCCCCCCACCCCCTTTTTTTAACCTTAACCATAAAGGTTGTGATTTTTATCTTTCCACATAATAGTCAATGGGATTGACTATTCAACTCAGTCCAACTGACTGGACTCAGTTTCACTGTCACATTTCAGGGACTTTCTGCTTTGTCTTGTAGTTGGGCAGGCTGGACCATTAAAGCCAGAACCCACTCTTTGCATTTGTTTGCTTTGTAGCTCTTTATGCCAGGACCAAATGCTACTACATTTGATCAGGTTGACTTTCAACCTTATGGGGCTCTTTTGCTGCCTCTCCTTCCCCAGGGCTGGGATGACAGGTAAGGGCTTCTACACTATGCTGATGTTTCTGTTCTTAACTATGAAGCAAAATCAAGCTGAGTTGCTTTCTTGACCACTTCGCTTATGAATGTGATTCCCACCCCACCAGCTCTGCTGCCTTCTTTCAGGAACTTAAGACTGGCATGATCAAATGCTCCCTTCAATGAAGTTAGGACAGACAGACAGACACACACACACACAAACACCATGTCAGACAGCTATTTAACTGCACCTGGATCTGTGTACTTCTATGGGTTGAATGGTAGTGGGGGGAACCTGGGTCTCATGTCACCCAGGGTGGCCTCTAGCTCCCCATGTAGTTGATGATCCCCATCAACTTTTGACCCTGCCTCACCTCCCTAGTGCTAGAAGTGCAAGCATGCACCACCACATGCATGCAGTAATGATTGAGCACAGGGCATCTTCACACACGTACACTAGCGCTTCTGCCAACTCGACCCCATCTCCAGTCCTGTTTTTTAGGACATGGTCATGTAGCCTAGTTTGGCCATGTAGCCCAAGTTCAGGCCAGCCTCCAACTCAACAGTCTCCTACCCAGACTTCCTAAGATTTGGGATTACAGTTGTGTACCATCATACCTAGTATTCTGCCATGTTTTTCTTTTGTTCTGTCTTTGTTTGTTTGTTTGTTTCAAGACAGGGTTTCTCTGCATAGCCCTGGCTGTCCTGGAACTCACTTTGTAGACCAGGCTGGCCTCGAACTCAGAAATTCGCCTGCCTCAGTCTCCCAAGTGCTGAGATTAAAGGCGTGCACCACCATTGCCCGTCTTCTTGTTTGTTTTTTAAGACAAGATCTCACATGCCAAAGCCCAGGCTTAGCCTAGAACAGTCCAGATTCGTGACAATATTCCTGCTTCGACCTCCTAAGCAATGGGATTGAAGGTGTAAGCTGACAGCCCCGCTCTTCTGTCATTTTGACAGATACTCTACAACTAGCTTGCTAGCTATTGGGTTGGAGAAGCTGAACAAGCGATAGCTGGAGGCTGGGCCTAGTCTCTCTGTAAGGAAAGCTCCTATCACCTGGACTCTGCAAAATTAAGGCTTGAAACCTCCTCCAAATGAGAATTAAGTGTCCAATCAATTCAGGTGACCTAGTTAGGATGTTCTAGCAAATGAACCAAGACATTGTTCTGAATGTGTTCTTCGCCAAGTATTTACAAAAGTGCTCTTCACTGAATATTAGTGTAATTTAAAGTATTTTCTGAATTTTTTGCTTATTAGTAATTGTGGTAGTTTGAATGAGAATGCTGTCCCCCACCCCCATAGGCTCACCCGTTCACATGCTTGGTCCCCAGCTGGTTAACTGTTTGGGAAGCATTCGGCATCTTCGTTGGCGGTAGAGCCTTGTTGGAGGAGATAAGCCGCTGCTGCTGTGCCTGCCACATCATGGACTCACCCCCTGAAACTATAAGCTAGCCTCCACCTACTTTCCTTTATAAAAGTTACATTGGCCATTGTGTCTTTTCACAGCAACAGAACAGTAACTAAGACAATAATGAACTGTCTGTTTTTCTGTGCTACTATTTACTATTCCAAATGACAGATTTTTTAGGTAGGAGTGAACCTAAAACCTCCACCATTCTAGCAAAGTACTCTACCATTGAACCAAACCATATGTTCCATACTACATACCCCGTGTTCGATATAAAAATTCAATTTTCTTAATCTTGCTCATTGAAAAGGAAATTACTTTTGCAGACCAACTGTATGTAAGTAAACTGAGGTGGGAGTTCAATTCACACTCCAAGTGTCAGCTAACCTGAATCAGGATGGGAACTACTACGCGATTCAAGTCATTGGAACAGCTCAGAATCCTGTTTTCCTTGCAAGTGATCTACCTGAATAGGTGTTCATTCAAAGAAACAAAGGCTTGTGACGATTAAACAGAACTATAGGACTGGAGAGGTGAGGGCATTTGCAGCTCTGTTATGAGTTCAAATCCCAGTATCTATCTCACAAACACCTGTATCCAGCTCTGAGGGACCCAGCACCCCTTCTGGCCTCCTGATCTTCATGGGCAGCTACACACACTTGTATGTACGTACATACACACACACAAACACACACACACACACAAACACACACACTTACTTCCTTTATACTTCTAACGTGCTAGCTAGCAAGCTTAGCCCTTAAATCTGGTAAGGCAGAATCACAACTGAGGACACAAAATGATGAAAAGTATCAGTGCTTCTGTAAGGCCAGGCAGGAGGTTGTGTGCCAAAACCACCCCAGCCCAGTGCAATGGCTCTTCACTTGCTTGTTGTATTGAAAAGAAAAAGGACATGCATGAAGACAATTTTTCTCTCCAAACATACGATGTCAAAAAAAAGAAATGGGGCTGGTGAGATGGCTCAGTGGGTAAGAGCACCCGACTGCTCTTCCGAAGGTGATAAGTTCAAATCCCAGCATCCACATGGTGGCTCACAACCATCCGTAACAAGATCTGGCGCCCTCTTCTGGAGTGTCTGAAGACAGCTACAGTGTACTTACATAAATAAAATAAAATAAATCTTTAAAAAAAAAAAGTTAAAAAAAAAAGAAATGACCTCCACATCATGGAATGTAAATCTTTTTATTAAAACACTTGTCTTTCCACAGTAGTAAAGCGTTGGCATGTACTTATAAAAATAATCACCAACCATAATTATACTGAATTCCTCTTATCAACTGCATACGAAGTGTCTTCAATACAATTTTTTCCGTATAAAAATACTGGGAAAAATTGATAAATAACAAACAGGTAAGAGAAAGGTATTTCTAGGCGATTTGAATTGTTGGGACAAAGTGAGTCCTGTGGGTGGGGTGTTTGAACACACAGCCATAGGACATGTCCTGACAGTGCTGCGGGTCAGATGGCAAAAGAAAGCAGAAGTATCTGGGTGACTTTCCTGCTCAGGGTCTTGGGTACTAGCATTCAATACATTTCCTCTTGGTTGGCTCCCTGTGTTTCCCTATCAAGCCCAGACCCAACCATAAGAACTTTTGATTCTCTTAAACAATACTGAGCAGTACTGAAACCCTGAAGCAGAACAGGGAGACCAACAGTCACCATTTAGGAGAGAAGTCTCAAAACATCCCACAGGGCGATGCTTGGAGAAGCTGGAAGTTGTGCTGAAGCTGAGAACATGGCTCCAGAGCAAAAGGCTTAAGGGTGAAATGACCACTCAAAGATGGAGGGTCTGCTAACATCACTGGGGTGTGGATTGACCTTGGTAGAGAGACACTTGTTGGTTGGGGCTGGAAAGATTACTCTCGGGAATCATCTCTGTCGGCTTGCACATCTAACGGCATGAAGCACTCAATTGGGCAATTTACGTTCTGTCAAAATAGAAGAAAAACATTAGTAGCAAATACTTGGAAAAACAAAAGTGTGTGTTTTGGGGGGAGGGTTGAGTGGAGATTTGTGTCACAGGTGTTTTATAGGAAGGATAACTAGTTTCAAAAGACTAGCAATGTACTGAACAATAGACAATGCTTAGGAATTTAGTAAATTATAACAAGTTATAATTAATTCATGACTCTGTGTGTATAAGGAGCCAATAGTTAACTTTAATCATGCAAATGCTGTCTACTTTGTTCACGAGCCTGAAGCTCATTAACGAGGCTACAGTAGCTGGCCAGACAGCCCCAGGGACACCACCCACATCCCATTTCTACCTCCTCAGAGAGGAGATTATAAGCACTTGCCTTAGTGCCTAGCTCTTTTACATGGGTTCTGAGGACTGAACTCAGGAGCAAAAGACTTATCTCCAAATAAAACTCAATTTGGTTCACTCAAGAAAAGCATCGACTCCATCCCGTGCCCCTGACTGCATGCAGGGAGAGGCACAGTGGTGGGGGTTGGGGAGATATGTGTACACTTACAGTGTTCGTTCTCTGATGGTATCTCTGCGTATACTGGTTGTAGGTGTGGCCAGTGGTGCCATCGGGACTGGGTTCAGCAGCCCCTGGTCTGCGGCAGTTGTCACAGCGCCAGCCCTGAGAGGAGACACGAAGTTAATGGGGTTTATGATAACCAGAGGATATCATGACTGAGAGCTTGAGTTAAAAGAATTTCGGCTCTTGCTTATACTGCATTAGCAGTACAAGCAGTTAATCAGGAGGCTACAATGATGCCTGCGTGCAGTTGTAACTCTTAGACTAGATCTTGGCTTATTCATCTGTCTACATATGCTTTTCTTTCTTCTGAAATACCCTCACTTCTTTTGCTCTTCTCGTCTTTGGTCCCACCTTCCTCCTTGGTAGGCTTTCTGCTCTAGGTGGAAGATTTCTCACAGACCCCTAGGGCTAAAACAGTAACTGTGACTTGAGAGTGTGTGGACAAATCCCATCACTTTCTGGTGAAGAAAACAGATCCACAGGAGAGGAATGACTTGGAAGGAACCAGAAAGGACACAGTGGGTCCCAGGTAGAATTGGGTACCCAGCCACATTCTCTTTCCAGTCCCTTCTAAAACCTCCCTAACCTATAGCTTTAGCTCTGGCCAGAGATGGGCTTGGGTACAAAGACACCACAGTGGGCCTATGCTTCTTCCTGAGTTTTGCTGGACACAAATTTGCTTTCTCATCGCTCCTGAGCTGGGGGGAGGAAAACCTGGAGCTGATGGGCTGAATGATGTCACCATTGGGCTGAATGATGTCACCATTAGCAGAAATCCTAGGGGAAAGGGAAAGGGATACTAGGGAGGACACAGAGGGGTGCACTCTTGGGGCAAAGTAGTCCTTGAAGTTCGCAGAATGGGGGAGTTCACGTTGGTTAGCCATCTTTTGCCTAACTAGCAAGACTTTACATTTATAGTTGAAAAAACAAAGACAACAACAACAACAAAACGAAGAAATAAGGCCAGGCTGGATAGTGGTGGCACACACCCAGAGGCAGGTAGGTCTCTGTGAGTTGAAGGCCAGCCTGGTTGACATAGCAAGTTCCAGGATAGTCAGGGCTACATATCAGAGAGACTCTGTCTCAAAAATAAATAAATTCTACAATCACTTTCTTATAGAATCATTTAAATATCTTTGACATATTTCTGCATTTAAGAGCCTATCTCCCAGAAGGCCTGCTTGCAGAATCAATAAAGATGGTTTTGTATAAAACCATAGCAACTGCCACCATCATGTTTCAGAACTTTAGATAACAGGCATTACTGTTCACAGGGAGCAAGGAAGGGGCGAAGAAAGACCAAAATCTACTTCCCAACAAAAGCCACTCACTTAGATCGTGGTGACTAAGTCACATGATCTGCTTCTGTGTGTTTGTCTGAAGAGACAGAGACAGACAGATGGACAGTCAGTCCACTCCATGAATAATGGATAAAACGAGGCTGTCAATCCTGTAGGCTGCCCCAGATCTAAGAAGGTTCTGATGATACACAGAGTCTTTCTTGTGGCCACATTAATTGTCCTTCTTTTAAAAAAGATTTATCATATGTTTTTATTTTACGTAATAAGTGCTTGCCTGTGTGTATGTCTGTGCACCATGTGTGCCTGGTGCTCAAGGAAGCCAGATGAGGACACCAGTTCTTCTGGGAATGGTTGTTAGGGACCATGTAAGGAGAGAAACAAAGTCCAGGTCCCCAGTAGAACGAGTCCCTTAAGCACGGAGCCATCTCTCCAGCTCCCAGATTCATTTTTTTAAGGTTATTTTCCATTATGCTACATTTAATCATTGGTGAATGCCAATAGCATTAACGAGTAAACTTTACTGTGGGGGTGAAGAGCATTATTTCTTGTGCACCCTTTAAGGTCAAGCCCTGGCTGTCCTGGAACTTGCTTTGTGGACCAG
Source organism: Mus minutoides (assembly GCA_902729485.2). Taxonomy (NCBI): domain Eukaryota; kingdom Metazoa; phylum Chordata; class Mammalia; order Rodentia; family Muridae; genus Mus; species Mus minutoides. The sequence goes on from LR750253.1 coordinate 47,401, forward strand.
GCTGCCCTCAAACTCAGAGATCTACCTGCCTCTGGCTACTCTGAGTGCTGGGATTTTAAAGGCATGTGCCACCATCTCCCTATTATGTTTAAGTTAAAAGTCATTTTGATATCTCAATTATTAAAAGATAGAGTGGAAATTGTTGTTATAGTGAACAAAGGCCCACATTAGAAATGACTGAGAATTACTGGCTTAAGTAATGACTTTCCTAGCTTTCCATAATTCTCCTCCTCCTCAAATCTAATTTCTTACCAAAAGATTCCAGTGGAAGGACTGCCTCACTGGGACAGCTCTCCCTAGGCCAGGAACTATGCAATCTTTGCCTCCTTCCCTCCCTACTTAATGATAGCCATCTTAAACCCCAGGCGGCTGGTTTATGTTTCTCTTTTCTAGGAAGCCTACTTACTGATTGCAGCCCATCCAGAACTGTATTCGTCAAAATCTCCTGTGATTAGCTTGGCTTGGCAGGGTATGCTAATTTGCTACCTCCAAGTATATCCTTAAGAGCCATGGCCACCCTTCCCTGTATATCTATTGTTACTTAGCTCAGTATTAGAGTGATAATAAGGGAACTATTTTTAGATTGAACAAAGGCTCAAATATAGTGAAATTTTCTTAGATCACAGTATTATTAAAAATGTGAAAAATACTGAGATGCTAGTCCACCAGCTTAGCTTAGTGCTACACTCCAGGCGAGGACAAAAAGGGCAGCCTGAGAATTTTAGTCATGGGAGAAGGTGCTGAAGCTATTATCAACTGGGGAGGGATAGACCCATTGTGGTGGTTTGAATATGCTTGGTCCATGGGAAGTGGCACTCCTTGTTGGAGTAGGTGTGGCCTTGTTGGAAGAAGTGAGTCACTGTGGGGGTGGGCTTTAAGGTCCTATGTTCAAGCTCTGTCCAATGAAGAAGAAAGCTTCTAGCGACCTATGGAAGACAGCCTTCTCCTGGCTGCCTTCAGGTCAAGTGCAGAACACCCAGCTCCTTCTAGAGTACCATGTCTGCCTGGACACTGCCATGCTTCCTGCCACGATGTTAACGGACTGAACCTCTGAAACTATAAGCCAGCCCCAATTAAATATTGTCCCTTATAAAAATTACCTTGGTCATGGTGTCTCTTCAAAGCAATGCAACCCTAACTGGGACACCCATCGTAAGGACTCTTCCTAAGAGGCAAGGTCCCTGTGCACACAGCACATCCATGCTGCCACCTCCTCTGTGCTTTATCTAAATGCCAACCAGTCTTACCCGCTGGCCCCCGAAACATGTGCAGGAGCAAATGGCTCCGAGATATTCCTTCTGCCACTGTTCTCCTACGTGGTAGGTCTTCCCGTCGTCATAGCACGTTGCTTCATCTGCACGTGGGTACAGAGCAGAAACAGTTGTAAGACCAAGGACAATCAGGTACACTCAAGTTGATGCATCTTCCCTCAACATGAATGAACACAGGCCAAATCTCTTCAACTTAGGTGACTCACAAAGAGATGTTCCAAAGCCTTGGTAGACTAGACCAGATGGAAAGATTGAGAGACAGGGTTTCTCTGTTTAGCCCTGGTTGTCCTGGAACTCACTCTGTAGACCAGGCTGGCCTCAAACTCAAAAATCCGCCTGCCTCTGCCTCCCAAGTGCTGGGATTAATGGTGTGCACCACTACTGCCTGGCTTTGAAGTTTAAAAACTGAGTCTACATTAACACTTCACTGCAGATCAGACTGTGAAAGTGCTAACGTGCTTAGATGCATCATTCAGTCTTGAGTCACTTTCTGAAGCAAGCTAATGATTTCCCAACCACAGACTGACTGACAAGCCCACCATGTCCAGCCCAGCCTGTAAATGAGTGTTTCCACTCAGTTTGGAACGTGGGAGTACTTAAAGCCTAGGAACCATTGTTAGGATAACGTACGGGGATCACACTTGAATTCTCCCTTTCCATTCCCGAGGCACGTGCAGCTCATCCGCTGGCCATTTTCTCCCTGCCGATCCCACTTCTCTCCGATCTTGTAGTTGACACCGTTGTCATGGCACCATTCTGGAAGGTAGGGACATTGCAGGCAGAGAGTTACTCTGTATTCTGACTCACAGGATGGGCAAAACACTGGAACAGGACGCAAATCCACACAGAGCGGGAAGTCCAAGATCACATTTCCAATGATGAAGCATTTCTTCATCATAACATTTACTATTTTCCAGGCCAGTGTTAAGACTTAACACTACCACCAAGATCATTTCAGAGGACCAACCAGTGAGTCATTCAGCTCCTTTTAAATTTTACAGGTAGGAAAATTAAAATGGGATTGGAGAATTTAAAATATATATATATTTTAGGATTGCAGAGATCCTAGATACAAAATAGTTTAATTAAACATTAAAGAGAAGCCAGGCGTGGTTACGCCCGCCCGCCTTTGCTCCCAGCACTAGGGAAGCAGAGGCAGGCAGATCTCTGAGTTTGAGGACAGCCCCGTCTACAGACTGAGTACAGTACAACCAGGGACACACAGAGATACCCTGTCTCATGAAACGACGACAAAAACAAACAAACAGATGAAAGAGAAAAACAGCTGGTGTCACCTGATTCATATAAGTGAGAAATGAACAAATATAACAACCAACAGAATAATGACAAATGAATGAATCAGGCTTGTACAAACAGACAAGGCCTAAGAAGTATCCGGTAACCACGAGCTGTGTCTAACGGCGTATGTAAAATGCCCTTTAAACCTCTAAGATTTATACTAAACAGAGTTCACGTATGACACTCATACAGGGCAGTGATTCTTCCACTTTAACAATTCAGCCTTCCTTAAACTATGAGCAAATGTATAAGGCAGTTATGACTTACCCAGCCAAGACTGTTGGGTCAGAGGCTCACAGATAAAATTATATACTTCCACATTTGTACTGGCTTATTAAAAACATGCAAACTTCAATGTAGTTCACTCTCTGAACTGAAAAACCACCTGGTCAATGCCAAATGGTATCCCTCCTGACTCCAGCATGGTATACTGGGCTCTACCCAACTACACACATTGAAAGCAGTCTGGATTTTGGCTATTTCATGTAAAGGAAAGGAAAAGGTTACACAAGAAACCTTTAGAGATCTATTAAATGTCATCCCATAGAATATGGGATCTATAATTGTCCATAGGCCTGTGTCTATGTATGATATATGATTAACACATAAAAAGACATTTAAAAAACACATTTAAAAAGCCAATAATAAGCCGGGCGGTGGTGGCGCACGCCTTTAATCCCAGCACTCGGGAGGCAGGGGCAGGCGGATTTCTGAGTTCGAGGCCAGCCTGGTCTACAGAGTGAGTTCCAGGACAGCCAGGGCTATACAGAGAAACCCTGTCTCGAAAAACTAAAAAAAAAAAAAAAAAAAAAAAAAAAAAAAAAAAAAAAAAAAAAAAAAAAAAAAAAAAAAAGCCAATAATAATTATATCTCTAAAAACAAACAATAAATGGTTATAAACTCCAATACTAAATCTCTAGACACATAGATAATTCATAGGATCCTTTTAAATTGAAAGAATTAACCTCTTTAAGATTTGAAATATCAAATATTTTTCAGTCAAAGTTGATCTTAACATTTATTACGTTTATTAATTTGCATGTGTGTGTGCATATGTGTGTTCATATGGGCATTAGTGTCCCCCAGTGTATATGAAAAGATCAAAGGACAGTTTGTGGGGCTGGCACCATGTGGGTTCCAGGGATGGAATGCCTAGTCTAGCCCACCAGCCCTGAACTTGACCCTTAAATACTGAACACATCACAGAGACATTTTCCTCTATATGAGCAATGTTTGGGATAATATCTGGGTTATGAGATCTCTCTCTCTGTGTGTCTGTGTGTGTCTGTGTGTGTGACGTGTGCATGTATATCTGGTTATGCTGAGAAAGGTAGTGTTTGTGAGTATAAATGCTTACCTCCGTCCTTACTCAATACTAAAAACTGAAAAGAATTTGGAGTTTCTGCCTGCCTGTCTCAATTAGACCAAACTCTAATGAGATTTTTTTTAACTTCAATTTACATACAGCTAAACATTGCAAAGAGCATATCACCACTACAGATACATTTTTAAGGAATAGTTAGATTAGCACACAACTCTTGAAATGCACAAGTAAAATTTCCCATCATCCTTCTATGATGCAAAATGTTACTTGGAGTCAAACAGTCTACTTCTGTTTGCATCATGTTTGGAAGAGCCCTCGGGTCTGCCAAACATGCTTCCGCTTCCGTGGCCACCTAGTGCGAACGCATGAGACCGGAAGAGATGAGGAGTGAGAGGGTGGAGACCGCAAGCTACTCACTAGATGAATCGCATCTGAAATGACCACTGCCAAAGCCCAAGCACTGGCATGTGAGCTTAAAGCCAGAGTCAGACAACCGCTCCCATTCCTCTCCAATGGCGTAATGGGAAACCGTGTAAGGGTCAAAGCATGAGTCATCTGTAGGCTGGTTCAGGCCTTCGCTGACTACGAAGAAAAGAAGGAGAAAAGACATTTTATTGATGGTTATTGATGGAGAAACAGACGTACTGTACATCGTGACCTAATCTAGCAGGACTAACAAACAACACAGATGTTCTCATCGGCAACACTTAGATGTAGTCAATAGGCACTTGTCACAGCAGGGTCAAAGGACATCTTCCTCCATTCCCGTCTTCTGTTTCTCGTGACATGAAGCAGATCTTCAGACATTTTAACTAGCTGAGAATGTGGGCAGTAGTGCTTCTCCAAGATACCTGAGTACATGGAGCTAGTTAACATTTGTCTGCCTCTCTTCTCTCATCTATTATGGGATAATAATGTAACTAGCCCCACTTTTTCGGCTCTTGTCAAGGCGACATGAAACCAAGAATCAAATCTCTGGCCCAGCGTCACTATGCAGAAGTGACTCATTAACTACTGTTACTCAATAATTAACAATCATTGTTAGATACCATTCTTTGCTGTAGTCAAATCTTAACATTTTTACATAGCATTATAATGCAGTCTTTACTTACATTGTAGCATTTCTTTTACTACATAGTTTGAAAACCTAGATAAGGTCAACTAGATAACACTGGATTTTTCAAGTAAGAGAAATGACCACGGTGCAGTTAGGAATAAGTAGAAAAGCTGCAGTGGGTTTCCCAAGATGTCATCCCTCTGTTTTAGAATTTTTTATTTTAAGAATTAAAAAAACTAAAAATTATCTTAAAAAACTAATCAAGGGCTGGAGAGGTCGCTCAGTGGTTAAGAGCAATGTCCACTCTTCCCGAGAGGCTAGCTTAGGTTGTCAGCGCCCACATGGTGTCTCAAAGCTGTCTATAATAACTCTAGTCACGGAACACTTGATGCATCTTCAGTGTTCCATGAGCACGAAGCATGCATATTGCACACAGACGTATGCACAGGTAAAACATCTATACCCAGTTAGAGTGGATACATAGGATATAACTTGTATAAATAAAGTGCGCCACGAGTTATCCTCTAAATGTTAAAGAAGCTAACTTACTACGACTTTAAATCCTACGTGTGGATAGCTTCTTTTAATAGTGTAAAAATCAAAAGTACAAATGCAATCAATATTTGAAATGTCTAATATTTCAAAAGCCATCATTCTGTAAGAACTAGAAAGTCTATCCAAAATGTTTTGAAACCAAGAGGACCTGGTAAGTAAAGATACGGATGGAATCAGGAGTCAGAAAGAAAACAAAGGGGCTAAAGCTCTCATGGGGGTTCACTATTTTAAAATATCTAGGAGGTCTGCTCTAACATTAGGAGCCTGAGCTGCATACATAGCAGTTCCAGTCCAGCATGATATATATATATATATATATATATATATATATATATATATATATATATATATATATACACACATATACTCACAGCATACAATACAGTAGTAGGACTGTCTGAAACACCCCTTCAAGAAAATGATGTGGAAAACCACAAAACCCCTTATGCTTTTGAAAAAAAAAATCCCTTTCACGTGGCATTTTACTAGTGAAACCACAAAAGGCAAATGCTAATTACAGTGGATGGAACACAGAAGATCTGCCCACTTCTGCATTGTCAGCCATGCACCTGCTTAACTGGAGAGTCAAATAGCAGTCCTCTCTCAGAGGAAGAAGACTGGAAAGAAGTCAGTGGTCCTACCCAGAAGTCCTGCTCCCTGGAAGAAATGGGAGTTAGCCCTTGCAGGGTAAGAACACTCGGGATCCAGTCTCACTTAGCCCCTAACTCATGCTCCTTGGTGAATCTTTAGCTATTGCGACTTAAAAAGCCAAATGACACACACCGCTGGCTTCGAAAGACTTCTCAGAGTCAAGGGTCATTCAACCTTTATCAAAAATTTTCAGGACTAAATTTATTTAACCTTTATTAAGATGTTGCCTGCTGGTCATTTAATCTTTATTAAGAGGCCGCATGGGGGCTGTTTCATCTTTATTAGGATTTTGCATGGGGGTCATTTCATCTTTATTGCATTTGTATGATGGCCATTTAACCTGTAAGAGCTTGCATGTATATAACATGACATATATAATTTATGTATTAAGACACATATAAGGGGGCTGGAGAGATGGCTCAGTAGTTAAGAGCACCGGCTGCTCTTCCACAGGACATAACATAGGTTCTAGCACCCACATGGTAACTAACAACCCCCTATAACTCCAGTTCCAGAGGATCTGGCACCCTCTTCTGGCCTCCATGGGTGCTGCATACATGTTGCACACATACATGCAGGCAAAACACATAACATTTAAATAAGTAAATCTAAAGAAGAAGTAAACAAAGAAGTATATAAAGTTGAAATCTGGAATGGGAAACTTTTAGAAAAGCAAAGGGCAATATTGGTAACATTTTACATTAGGAACAAAACCTAAGTCATGACTTAAGATTGCCAAGGAGGGCTGTTTACAGGTATTTGGTTTGGGTTAGGAACACTAAAGTGGACCACAGTATTGGACGAGAGAATAGTAAAAGGTACCAGAAAACCATTGCCTCTGTTAACTGGATCCTCAACAGGAGGGGCAAAATGTATTAGAGTAAATAATATTCATGTCCCTCCCAGGCCTGGCAGCCTGTCAACCATACATATGTGCTGGTGAACATATGTGTTAGACTACATAAGGGGACATCTCTGACTCTTGTGCAATCTTATTTTCCTAAGTTCAAAGACAACCAAGAACAATAGACCAAGTCTTCTGTGGGCTGATCCAGCAAGAAGCATGTGCCTGAACAGGCCAGCAGTGTACCTACCAGTGTTGCCCACAGTAACAACCTCTTCCCGAACCTTGTGCCTCCTCTGGTTTTGCAGTGCCTCCACTATGATGTTGTAGGTGACCCCTCTGGTAAGGCCAGTCAGAGTTGCACTGGTGGAAGTTCCAGGAACTTGGAACTATACATCCAAAGCAGGGAGAAAGCATTTCCATGATAAATAGGCATGAACTTCCCTAGTCTATGAGTAATTCCCCCACTCCCATGTAAAAACAGACAAAGGGAGAGAACAGGGTTGTATAGGACTCCCACCCAGTCAAGATGAGATATTAAATGAGTGTAAAGAACCATCATTTCAGGACTGGGGAGATGGCTCTTCCCGAGGACCTGGGTTCAATTCTCAACACCCACATGGAGGTTCACATCTGTCTGTAACTCCAGTTCCAGGGCTTCTGACACCCTCACCCTGACATACATGCAGTCAAAACACCAATATACATAAAAAAAAATATTAAAAGAGTAATTAAAAAAAAAAAAAAAGAACCATCCTTTCTGCTAGATTTTTCTACCTAGGTGTTCCACAATTCCCAGAAACCCTCAGCTATACCAGCCTCCTCTGAATCCTGTGGCCACTAGAACTCCTGGCAAAAGCCCTTCATAAACATGAGTGCCACAGACAGACAGTGTGTGCCATGCAATGTGCCAACACAGTAGAACCTGGGTTTTTCTAAAATACTGACACATCCCCAGACTAAAGTTTCTAAGCTAATAAATGTCCGAGGGTACAGTCAATTTTTAAAACTTCTGCCACTTTCTAAAAATAACACAATAAAAATTGATTCTAGCACCTGTGGGACAAATGAAAGAAGAGAGGTTTGGAGAATCGATCTCTCCTAACAGCTGGTCCCCAACGGTTCACCTAGTCTTCCTAGACACGGAACAGATAACGTGCCTCTTCAAGGACAGATACCAAAGGTGGCATTTTCACCTTAATATAAATTACTTTTCCTCTCCTTCCTAAGACAATTGTTTTATCCAGCTCACTAAGAGTCTCCAGCATATGAGAATAATAAAAACAATTTCGTTTTGTCTACTGAGTGACGCTCAGTGATGCTCTCTGAGTCACAATGAGGAAAGAGTCAAACAGCCTCCAGTTAGAGTCGTGGCCTCTGCCCTGGGAGGGCGGGCCTCAGACATGAAGCTGTGTGTGGTTGCTTCTGGAAGACACAGTTAACATAGAGAGACACTTGCAAGGGCTGTAATGTACCTGTAAGGGCTCTTCGTCGGTGCCAACAGGTTGGCATGAAATGATGTACTCAGAACTCTCCTGGAATGGCGTCCAAGAGATGGTTGTCTGAGAGAGAGCTTCTTGTCCTGTAGAGGCATTTGGATTGAGCCCCGGAACATGAGGATAGAGGTGGTAGTCTACGTCTCCCCTGGGAACATGACCGATTTGGACCTCCTCATCTACATTCGGCAGGTATGGTCTTGGCCTAAGCCTGACGGGGGTGGCCGCAGTGGGTGGCGTAGTCCGCCTAAAGCCATGTTCCTCAAAGATCATTTGTTGCCCAACACTGGGTTGCTGGTGGCTTGTGCCAGGAAGCTGAATACCATTTTCGGTGTCATACCCAGGGTTGGTGATGAAGGGGGTCTTTTGAACTGTGGAGGGAACATCCAAGATCTCTGGTCCATGAAGATTGGGGTGTGGAAGGGTAACCAGTTGGGGAAGCTCGTCTAGCCAAGAGAGGTTAGCCAAAAAAGCAAAGCGCAAAGGTTAAGCTCGAAGAAGAAGCAACCAATCACTGTCAACAGGCAACAACTGTACATCAACCCGATCAGCGCTCCCAGACAACCAGCGGTTCTCAAATCACAAAACACTCGGATAGAAAGAAATCGTGATTTTTTTTTTCCCCTCACAGATTTCTTTATAGTTCAGACAGGAAAAAAAAAATGTTAGTATGAATTCTCATACAGACAAGGCTTTGAACCGCTGAGCCCCACAGAAAGCCATCTCTGCTCCAATTAAGCCTTTGCAACGAACTGAAATATCTGAAGTTCAGAAATCAAATAATAAACAAACCAACCCAAATCAGAAATGTTTTACTCCCACCATTAAAAAGCTCCCCCTCCAATTCAAACTATCTAGTTTGAATCTCTGCAAGGTAAATGCAGCTTAAGGTTGTAGAAAAAGAAATAAATCAGACACTTTTAGAGCATGTTAGGTAATTCCTGTCAAAGAGTACAATACATAAGCCATTCTGCTAAAAAAAGAAAAATCCATGAGAGATGCGTGGAAACGTAGAGAACTTCACCCTGCAAAGCAAGCACTGGTTATGAGTCTTTACCTGTCTTTTTCCTCCCAATCAGGGGCTCACTCTTCTGATTGTTCTTCAGGGCAATGACGTAGATGGTATACTCTGTTCCTGGCTCCAGACCTGATGGAAAACAAGGCCAGTTTCATTTACGTTGGCAGGCACAGCCAGTGATTGGCTCAGAAGAGGCGACCGGGGAGCAGGCATTCCTCCCAGCTGTCTGTGAAGTCTTAAGGTCAGCTTCACTTCTTGTTTATCTACTTTGGGCACCCCAAGGCCCCTCGGCCAGTTAATCATCTTACAACCACAGCTGACACTTGAATGAGCAGTTTCATGGTAAACTTTCTAGAGGATTCGTTCAGCCTGTAGATAAACTATCTATACAGTAGGCCGCCAGTGGGATATGTATTGGGGAGAGATCATCAGAGACTTCAGACTTCTATTTAGGTCTAATCACAGACAGCTGTCAGTGACTGAGCAAAGTTAGGATGTCTTCTGCTTAAGTCTTCCCATATCAGACTCTTATTTTCTTGTTCGATAAATGCAACAAATCAGCTGTGATCTCCTGATATCTGTGGGTTTTAGAGACTTCAATATCCAGGAGATTCTATACATACAATTTATCCTATGGAAGTGAGGGAGAATAATGAAGAATTTACATCAGAGAGTAATATATCCTAGCTGTGTCACAGGACGTCACTAAACTGCATGCTCAGTCATTCATACCTCTTGAGAAGACTACTGTCCTAAACAGAAGAACATCTAGAGAGAGTGCTGGGCACCTCATTCTCATGAAATAGCATCAAAGACACAATTGGGGAGTATTATGGATTTGGGGTATCTATGATTAAGGGGGAAAAAAATAATCACAGCATGGAAGCAATACCAGTAATGGTGGCCTCTGTGACACCAGGGCGGGGCCGAGGGACCACTTCTCTGGGAGGGGATCCAGGCTTCTCATACTTGATAATGTAGCCAGTAATCCTGGCCCGGGGCGCCTGCCATGACACGAGCAAGGAGTTGGGTGTGGTGGTCAGGAACCGCAGGTTGGACGGCGCATCGATGGCTGAAAGGCAAGCAAAGTGACAACTTAGAAAATGAATGGCCATTCTCACAGTTGAGTCCAGCCCTAGCAAACAGAGGAGGAGGAAGAGAATCGGGAGAGTCCTGGGAGCCAGAACACGGAAATTCCAGCTCCCTGACTATTTCTAAAGTTGACATGGCTGATTACAATATGGTGGCTGATTACAATATGCAGCAGTGTACACTTCCTCCATAGAAAGCGTAGTTACCGGTGGAGGCATCGATGATCACGGGCGAGCTCCGGGCATTGTCGTTCAGAGTGTACAGGTGGATCTTGTAGTCAGTGCCTGGCTGTAAACCTGGAAGTTAAAAAGATGCTTCTTTAACCCACTCTTACTTTACGAGGTGACTTCTCATGCTTGCCTACAGTTTCCTTGGCTCCTATACCATGGCAGTTCCCAGGGAAGGGTAAAGGCTTCATGAGGTGGACAGGTCACTACTAATGAAAAACACATCTCAAAAGCACCTCACTTATGTCCCGATACTGAATCGTCTCTGATTACAGTTTCCGTTTTTATTATATATGATGCTGTTTGTAATTATAAATTTCATTAAGCCTTTTAAAATCTAGGCATGCTAATTTTATCATTTTATATCTTTATGTTCTCTGTATTAACTTAAAAAAAACAAAACAGGGTTTTACTATGCCTGGTCTCAAACACACATCCTCCTGCCTCAGACTCCTGCCTATGACTACAGTGTGCAGATTTTCATTAGACAATACTGAGCATTTTATAAAACAACAAATTCGATGAATGAGAATTTATAGGTCAAACAAACGTGAAGAAGTCAACAGATCATGGGACGGCGCTCACATTCTCAATACTAGACCAGAATATCTAACGAGCCAGGTTATCCTGCAGGGGCACACACAGGCACACTGCTGAGTGCACTGACCTGTAATAGTGTAGCTTCTGACATCCGGGCTGATGGTCCTCTGAACTGGGGTCTGGCCATTGGCTGGGATGGCATCAACCTGGAAGCCAGTGATGGTCTCTGTCTTCGTTCTCCAGCTAATAGTGATGGTGGTCTCTGTAGCGTCCGTCACACGGGCCCTTCTTGGAGGGCTGACATCTGGGTAGGAGCAGAGCCAGAGATTAAAGCACGCTTGGCTCATACATGTAAGGTTTGGATATTTTAAAAAGAGTCCTCATTATGCAAATACATCCACTAAAGGAAATACACTGAAAAGTAATGTGTAGGTTACAGGGAAGACTGGTTGATGGTATTGAGGAAATATGAAAAAAAAAGTTCACTTCTCAGGTCTTTACTTTGAAGAAACAGAAAAGCCTTCTAGATACTATCAATGGTTCCCAGGATTGACTCTCTAGTGTCTAAAGCTATGTCAAACAAGCGTTACAGTGATTACTTGACTGATAGGTAAGAATGTATGGTAGGAATTATAACACAGAGAATTAGTAATAACGTCTGTCTGGGCGACTAGTCTTCTGTCATTTCTATAAGGCTTCACGTGTTAATCATTCCATAGGTGATGAAACATCAGCAGACTAGACCACAGATCTAATTTAGCCTCAATTCCCTATGGCAGAAGCCAGTTCATCTTCCCCACACTGACCCCTATGAATTCAGACCCTCAGCAGTACAGCATAAGGCAGCTGTGAGTTTTAACCCGCCAGCACCAACACAACTCAGTGAAGTGATTCCATCTGGTTTCAGCAGGTCATTTCCTGGATGGCATACAAAGTGGATTCCGGAAACGATAAGCTATTCTATCTACTTCCAAATTCTATTGCTAAGTCAGCGGTTTAAATGTAAAGATCTTTTCTTTTGACTTCCACTCAGGATCTGTCAGTATTAAAACATGGGATTACTCACTCTCCAGAGTTGTGACGACTCCCTGAGCTGGTCTGCTTGTCAATGTGTCCTTGAGAGCATAGACACTGACTTCGTATTTGGTGGCCACCTGGAAACAAGGGTACCAGAAACGTTAGCAATGGTGTTGCATGAAGCCTGGAGCTCTACCAAAGCATTGGAGAAACGCAGCGGTTATACAAGACCACCTGAATAGCTCAGCAAACCCCAACCCTCCAGGTCCCCAGAGCAACTTCACTGCATCCTAAGATTGACAATACATTTACATTTAAATTAAGTGAATTTTAAAATGTTCTCAGGGGTTAAGTCCGAGCAATCCACAAGTAGTAGTAAAAAAGAATAAGAAAGAAATCAGTATTAGCCTTTTTTCCGCCTTTATGGTTTGACAGGTATAAATCAGGTTTTGCTTTTTTCTGATCACAAAAAAAAAAAAAGAGAAGATTCTATTCTATGACCTGTCTTCGGCTACTTCCCTTGGAATTGGTCTTGTGTTAAGATGTGCATTAAGCCCTTATAGGATTCTAGCTAATTTCTGCATGGCTAGAAAAAGTTTTAAATATTATTTGTTTGCTTGTTTGCGGCAGGGTCTCTTTGTGTATGTATCTCTGGCTGTCCTGGAACTCATTCTGTAGACCAGGCTGGGCTTGAACTCAGAATTCCACCTGCTTATTATGCCTCCCAAGATTAAAGTACAGCTGGCTGATTGTCAAATGTTTTAATGGGGGTAGTTTCAAGGTAGGCTGGTACTCACTGGAGAATGCTTCTTGCCAAGGAAACATCACTCATAAAAGCCATAAACTCAGACAGAATGGATATATATAAATTGCTCCCTATAGAATACCACTTCTTTAAAATAAGTGGAATACTTCTGTCAAAGACCTGCATGAAATTCAAAGCTATTTACACCATTCTAATCCAATAGTCATCTTAGGTTATCTAGAAAGTCCTAGGTCAGCATAAAAGAATTCTATTGTACACATTTGTGACAAACCTATTTGATGGTAGAAGAAAAGAACATTAGGTTTATTATGACATTGCACCTGATGAACTCTATGAAATGCAGAGGGAAGCTCACTCCTTACCATGAGTCCTGATACAATCACCGATGAGCTGTCTGGAGAAAGGTTGATTTCTTTCATTGGCCCTGTCTTCTCTTTCGGGTTCACCCGCACTCGGTAGCCAGTGAGCTGAACATTGGGTGCTATCCACTGGGCAGTAAAGCTGGTGGGTGTCACCTGACTGAACTTCAGATTGGTGGGCGCAGGAATGGCTGTCAGGATGGTCATTGGTTAAAAGGTTATCTTATAGGGAACGAGGAAAGGGGAAATAAAGCAAATTTTAAGAAGGAGAATGGATTGTCCTTGTAGGGACTGGTGGACTCCCTGGCCCAGGAGGGTCAACACACACAAGTAATAAAAGTGAGAGGAGAATTTTATACCAGCAACTCTCAGAACCACTGGAAACATCTGCATAAACGCCACGATTCCAAGAGACTTTGGGTCTTATCTCCCTACCCTACCCCTTTAGAAGCCCAGAGTTGAATTCCCTTATTAGTCATTACAATTGATTTTTTTTTTTTCATTTGTATGAAAAAGATGAGCCATGGCCCCTTTTTCTAGATAAATTATCTTTGTATGGGAAACCATTTCACAGAATATTCCAACCTTACAGATAGAATTGTTTTGATTTGTCTCTTTTATTTGGACCCCACGGCAGATAGCACTGCTAAATTTGAAGTATTCTCTGCGGCACAGCATAAGAAGAAAATTGGTTTACAATAGAGGCAGGAGAGAGAAGCAGAGAGCAGTTACACAGACTGTCACCTCTGTATGCTTTGAGCATTCCAACCTTGCTCCAGAAGTAAAAGCACAAGAGGATAAAGGATCGTAAGAAGCACTTGTCCTAAAGACTCTGTCCTGTGCGTCTGTATCATAATCCTTTTAAGCAAATGGGAGATCTTACCCACGTGTTCTTTGATCACGTTGCAAGGAAATGCCTGGCTTAGGGGTCATTTCTCAGATTTAAGCTCTATGATTCTAGACTTCTTTCCTCCATGTGTGGAGAGGGAGGGTCACCACAGAGGTGTCTCACTTAGGAAATAATCCGCAATTTAGTATATTCAAAGGTCTTGCCTTATAATCTTTAAATATTTATATATTTAATATGTTTGCACATACATGCGTAGCTACTTTAAATTTCTCTTTCCTAGACTTAGTTACCTAAGCGTCACCTGACTTTCATTGTCCGTTACCACTCCTCGTTAAAGAGGGGCCTTTCCTAAGAGTTTAAGGCATTTTTCTACTCTCCCTTACTGGGGACTCAATAGCCCAGTAAAGTGTAACGCCAGCAAGGCATAAAGCCACTGCTCCCGGAAGCACCCGGGTGGTGGGTGCAGTTAACGATATACCTGTGGACTGGACTCCAATCAGGGGCTGGCTCTCCATATCATCGTGCAAGGCAACCACACTGACTGTGTACTCAGAGCCCGGCCTGAGGCCCTGCAGCTCTGCAGTGTCGTCTTCACCGTCAGGGGCGGGGAAAAGCTCCCGGATTCCATCCTCAGGGCTCGAGTAGGTCACCCTGTACCTGGAAACTTGCCCCTGTGGGCTTTCCCAAGCAATTTTGATGGAATCGACATCCACATCAGTGAATGCCAGTCCTTTAGGGCGATCAATGTCTGTTAGGCAAATTAATGGTAAGAGGTTATGTGACAAGCAAGTGGTGAAACAAGCATATTTCCATACCATGCAAAGCAGTTCTGCAGATACCATTCATTGTCTTTGATGAATTAAACTCCAATTATCACACTATTAAAATAGAAAGTTGCTTGACATCTGCTTAAAAGGCTTTTTTTTTTTGAGGTTTAGCAGATGCAGTGTCACGTTGCTTATTAAGACACAGGTGTGTGTGAGGTATGTAGACACCCTGAAGAAAAAAAATCTCCACATCTCCACCAAAGAAATTTATTTGTATCAATTTAAAGATATTCCAGATTTGATTCTGCAATGTGATGTTAGTCTCAAGGACCTGGATTTTCTATATCTTGGAAATGGTAAAGTTGATTTTTTTTCAAGTCATAATTTATCTTAGGATCTTCTTTTTCCCCTCTCTTAAGTCTTTATATTTAAAAAGGCTGACCCCTGGGCTGGAGAGATGGCTCAGCGGTTAGGAGCACTGACTGCTCTTCCAGAGGTCCTGAGTTCAATTCCTAGCAACCATATGGTGGCTCACAACCATCTGTAATGGGATCCAATGCCCTCTTCTGGTGTGTCTGTTGACAGCGACAGTGTACTCATATACATGAAATAATCTTTAAAAAAAAAAAAAAAACCAAGGCTGACCCAGCCACTGTCCTTCAAGCATAACCACGTTGTGGGGCGTACTACAGTCAACATTACCATCCAGTCATAGAAAAAGTAGGTCCTGGAGAGATATTTCATAGATTTGCTAAAAGCAAATAAGATTTTGCTGAGGCTGTTTAAGCGAAAGAGATTCAAAGCACAGCAGCCATTGATGGCAACACTACAGTGATTTTTTTTCCTGCAAGCTTGCTGTGGCACCAAGAAGAAAAATGTTGGCCAAGGGCTCATCTCAAGATATGAACCAGCTGACACATCGCCTTTCCCTGTATATAATGGCACAAGACGTGCGGTGGGCATCGAGACACCCGAGGACAATATGACTTTGGAAGTAGAAAACTGAACATTGGTTACGTACTGGTTACTGCAGTTTGAACCAGGGGCTGGCTTTCTCCGTTCCGGTTCTGAGCATAGACACTAACCACGTACTCCACGGTGGGTTGCAAACCTTCAATGGTCATTTCTGTTTGATCTGGAAAGGAGGGAGAAGCAATTGCAGGTCCATAGAGACACCCAAGCCACTCCTAAGAGCTCAATGAGAAGCAGATGCTGAGCCTATAATTTTCATTTGCAGAATAACCATGAAACACCCATTGCACTTGGGAAAGTCAGATGTCTGTTTCCTCTCAGGAAAACCTGTTCACTGGTAACAAAACTGGGGCTGGGAAGCGTGGCTTAGTTGGTAGAATGCTGTTCCCATAAACAAACCCAGGCTTAGATAACCAATCGGCACAGTAAACTATGCGCCTATCTATAGTACTAGCACTCAGGAGACACAGACAACGAGGATCAGAAGCTTAACGTCATCCTTGCCTACCTACATAGTGCAGTCAAGGCCAGCACAGACTTCATGAGATCCCATCTCAAAACAAAATCTAGCGTAGTGCAGTAAAGAATAAGCTCTACAACTTAACATGATGCCCCACCCCCCAAAATTAATGAGGCTATTCTTGAACAAAGAAATTAAATTGATCTTAAGAAATTGCCTTGAGATCTTGCAAGCCATTTTATATAAGAACATCAGATCTAGAAGGATCTGTAACATGAGTACATCCTTCTCTTCCTAGTGACTAAGGATTTAAACAGTCCCTATCACTACACAAGACAATAAAAAAAATAAAACCTGAAATACACGGATACCAATACTGAGCTGGCGCCAGTCTATGAATGGGAGCAGCATACACACACCACATAGGACACTCACTTCAAATGGCAACTTCTGAGAAACTACCGTGTTTCTCTTGCTAGGTGTGGCCTTCTGGTTATCCTTACCTGGACTGGCAGTTTTAGTTTTTGATGGTCCTAGGCCATTTTTGGGGGTGGTGGTCACTCTGTAGCCTGTCACAGGAGAAGTTGAAGGCAGCCACCTGACACTGATGCTGTTGTCTTGAACATCCGTCACCTGCATCTGAGATGGCTTGTCAATTTCTGTAAGTGCAAAAGAAAGCAGTGATGTCCCAGTGTGGGGGCGGGGCTGTCCCAGTGTGGGGGCGGGGCTGTCCCAGTGTGGGGGCGGGGCTGTCCCAGTGTGGGGGCAGGGCTGGACAAGCCCTTGTGTTTAGTTCTAGTGTGTATGCAAATGATCTTTTCTTCTATTAATGTACTGCAGATGTTTCCTTTGACAAGAATAAAGGGATTAGCTTGAAGAAGGGAAGCCATGCGTCCAGACACTATTACAACTATTTACAACCTGATTCTTTCATTCCACACACAAAGCACTACATCTCAGGCAGGCCTTTGTCCCCTAATAGTCAACCCATCCGGTCATTTTCTACAGGTATTTATGGACACTCTCTGCCTTATGTCTATTGCAGGTACACAGCTGTAGCAGTTAAAAACACAGACAAAAATGTCTGCTCTTGGGGGTCTTCTTTGTACATTTGTCTCAAGATTCTATTACTTGAACGTGCTGTTAGCTACAGGCTTTTGTTTTATTAAGAAAAATAAATCAGGGTCAAGGGTGTAGTTCAGTGATACAGCACTTGTATATATATATATGAGATGCTGGGTTTGGTCTCCAGCACTACATAAAACTAAAGGAAAATCAACTGTGCAGTGAAGACAATACCTTGGACGAATACAGGGATAACCATCTTCATGAATAACCCTGTGTTACCCCAGAAGAGAAATTTGTACCTGTTTTATAATTGATGGAAACCGGCTTGCTGCTCGCTGGACTGTCCCCACGGCCAGTGACAGCATAGAGGGTGATGGTGTAGTCTGCTCCTGGTTTAATGTTGTTGATGGTGGCTGTGGACTTGCTTCCGGGCACAGTGAACTCCTGGACAGGGCTATTTCCTCCTGTACGAAAGGAGTTAGCATAGAATTTGAGGAGCTAGGAGTTACTCCAGTATCATTAACACATCGAAAGAGGTATGTATATCACTGCAGCTTCCTGGTTCCCTCATAAGGAGTGACTGCTTTAACCCAACCTGAACAGGCAAGTGTATTTATGCATGTAGTAAGCCCTGAGTCAAAGTATATAAAAACCACGAGAACTCTCAAGCTAATGTCATTTTAACATCCCTGGGTTAAAATGTCACTGACTTGCAGATTAACAGGCAAAAGGTGGAGAAATCCCCAGAAATGAGCTCCCTAGTTGATAATAAAATACCAAGTAGTCAGCCCTGAAATCATGTCCATATAAGCAACAGTAAGCAGACTCGGTAGGTTGTATTTATACTTATCTGTTGGATGCACATGCACTGTGTGTGTGTGTGTGTGTGTGTGTGTGCATGTGTGCACATGTGTAACAGTGAGACAGAGAAGCCAAGAAACTGAGAGCGAGAGGGGTGTGGGATGGTTTGGAAGAGGAAAGGGAAGGAGGAAATGATGTAATTATATTTAATTAATTGTTTAAATGAAATAGAAAAAGGGGACAAGGAATGTGGCTCCCTCAGCCTAAAATGGAATGAAGTCTTTACAAAAGCATTAACAGAATATTTGTTAAATTTAGAGAACACTGAAAAGAAAGAATAGCAAGAATTACCAATGATAATATTTGTGAATATATAAACTTTTTTCTCTCAGCTCTACTTCCCAGCCTAGCTGTAGTGTATAAACAACCTTTGAACTTCATTACTATCATTTAAATGGAACTGTTAGCATTTAATCCTGCTCCCTCTGTCAGATTTCCAAGTTACCCACCCGGCTCCTGATCCTCTAAGGGTGAAATGGCCCAAAATGAACAGACCTGTCTCTCCGTAGGTGATTCTGTAATAGCGCACAGAGACGGCAGGGGGCTCCCAGCTGATGAGCAGGCTGGTGGGGGTGGAGGCAATGACCTCCAGATCTCTCGGAATATCAGAAACTAGGGGAAAAAAAAAAATCACAGGAAAATTTCACACCTGTAACTTCCAAAGAAAGCTCAGATTCACTTTGTCCTTTCCCAGATAACTATTACATACATCCTCTTCAAACAAAAATCTAACTGCAACACTAAATCAGCAGAATTAAATTCTATGGCGAGGTGAAGGGAAGGGGCCGTGAAGACCATCCCAATTGTGAATTCTTTTCTCCTCAACACCTTCTTTGGAAAATAAATTCCAGAAGTTATAAAAACTACAGCAGCATTCACCCATGCACTTTTCTTTTTTCTTTTGGTTTTGAAGACAAGGTTTCTCTGTGTTAACAGCCTTCTTTGTCCTGGAACTCGCTTTGTAGACCAGACTGGCCTGGAACTCACAGAGATCCCACCCCATGCACCCTTAACTATGTGCTATTTGGAAATAGTGGTCACACACGCCCCTGTTCATAGCTAAGCTACAGACTGTTCTGATAATAGGTCTCCCAGTCATTGTCACTAAAAATATATCTCTCCGTGCTTAAAGCCAAAATCTAGGGCTTGACTCACGCCACACAAAGCACTCCACCACTACACTACAGCCATCGCACCCCTTAAAAAAACTTTTATTTATTTTGAGATGAGCCTCACTGAATTGCACAGGCTAACTTTGAACTCACAGTAGCCCAGGATGGCCTTCTTGCTCCAGCCTCCCAAGTACCTGGGATTACATATCTGTGCTACCGAGCCCAGCTAACAAAACAAAAATCATAGGTTTACAGTAACTTTGGTACCATATTATGGTTTTGTATGAAACCTTCTTAAAAACCAGTAAATATCCATGAGTAGTAGCTCATGCCTGTAACTCCATTACTCAGAAGTCAAGGTGAAGTATCTTAGATAAGCTTGGGCTACAGAGCCAGTTCTGGGTCTGTCTGGGCTATGAGGCTCTCTCAAAACATCATAAATAAAAACTGACCAGCAAAAACACCAAAACATAGCCAAATCAGGTGACAATCTCTCAGAGAAAAAAATATGTTTTTAGAGGGAGAAATGTTTGCCACACAGTCTATCTCTGCCCTCTTTCCCTTTTTATTGAGATAAGGTCTTGTGTAGTTCTGGCTAGTCTGGAACATACTCTGTAGACCAAACTGGCCTCCAATCCAGAAATCCACCTGCCTCCGAGTGCTGGGATCAAAAGCGTGCGTGCAGTGTGCACCACTGTGCCTGGCTCCATCCCTGCTCTTTGTGTCTCCTGACAGCAGACGTGCTGACTCAGATGGCATGAAGCTTTTTCACAGCTTACAACAAACCTATAAAGTCCACACCAAGGGATTTCTTTGCAGATTAAAAAACAAAATTACCTGTGGCTTGCTGGCCAATCAGTGGGGGGCTCTCCTCTCTGCCATTAACAGCAATGATGGTGACAATGTACTCTGTGCCCGGATTAAGGTTGGTGAGGGTGATGGAATTCCGCGAGGGCGGCACTCGATCCTGCCTGGGTCTTCCGGCAGAATGCTCGGCGTGATGGCGGATGATGTAGCCGGTGATGGGGGCCCGAGGAGCCACCCAGTGGACGGTGAATGAGTTGGCGGTGATATCAGAAGAATCAAAACCAGTTGGGGAATCGAGTCCTGTTTTTCCCACCCGAGGAGGGGAGCAAAAGACAAAAGCCAGGAGCTTAGACATCGAGGACAATGTGGGGAACGCAATAGACCCTGTTATACAGGACTGCATTTCTTTCTTTTCTTTTCTTTTTAAAAGTAATTGAAACAATATGTAAAATTATAGCCGATTTCTACATTATACCAAAACACTGATACTTCCAAGGACTTCAGCGTCGTTCTGGGTATCTTTATATCAACTTGACCCAAGCTAAAGTCATCTAAGAGGAAGGAATCTTTAATTAAGAAAATGCCTCTCTAAGATCTAGGCAAGCTCATAGGGCTTTTTCTTTATTAGTGATTGACAGGGGAGGGCCCAGCCCACTGTGGGCGGGGCGGTGCCTTCTCTGGGCTCATGGTCCGGGATCCTATAAGAAACCAGGCTGAGCAGGTCATGGGAGCAAGCCAGTAAGCAGCACTCCTCCATGGCCTCTGCGTCAGCTCCTGTCTCCAAGTTCCTGCCCTGCTTGAGTTCCTGTCCTGGCTTCCCTCAGTGATGGAGTACAGTGTGGAAGTGTAAGCCGAATAAACCTTTCCCTTCCCAGTGTGCTATTTCATGGTGTTTCATCACAGATATCACAAGAACCTTAACTAGGACAAGAAACCAGTGAAATTCACAAGGAAACCAGGGACCTCTATTGTTATGTTAAACAAAGTAACATTATTATATTAAACAAAGCAATCCGCTTTCAGAAAGACAAAGTTTTCTGGTACCTAGACCCTAATTTTAATTTTTCATATGTGTGTATAGAGCATCTACACATATGTGCAGAGCAAAGGTTCAGAAACTAGAAAAAGGAATGTGGGGAGAAAAGAAGATGCTTTAAGGGGGAGAGGGTGGAAAGTGAAAAGGGTCGTATCATAGGATAGAGGTGACAAGACGACATGAAAAAGGGGCTGTACATTAATTACTACGGGGAGGAAGGGGACCACGAAGGGTGACAGGGGGCAAGGAGAGGAACGGAAGAGGAAGATCAACAGAGCACGTGAAAATACCATGGCAAAAGCCACTACTCTACAATAACTAAAATTAATTAATTATTAATTAACTGTAGTAATTAATCATTGTAGTCATTAATTCATAAATAAAAATTAATGTACCAATGCCACAAAAGGTGGAGATGCAACTCTAGACTCAACCTATCGCTTTGTTGCTTAACGTTGGTAGCCGAGCGCTGCCAGCATGGCTCACCTGTTTTCTGCCTTCCTCGGAGAGGGATGCTCTCGTGTTGTTCGTAGACACTGGAGACACTGACTAAGTATTCGGTCCCAGGCAGGAGATCTGAAGAGGCAGAGTGGGATTGGCTTTAAACGTGAGAGTATGAGAAAGCACAGCGCTCCATGGGACTCCTTCTGATAAAACATCCAAGCCATCAGTCCCATAGCCTACCTGCGGCTACATAAGTGAGTATCTAAGTCTGGGCATCATCTGTAAGTAAGGGCCGCTCTGTCCTGTGCCTCTCTCTGTAAGCCCCAGCTCCACAGGTATAAAGGGAACTCAGTCAAGTGTAAACACGGGGTGTTACTAATTCTCCCATCCATTTGAAAGGGTATCTGTGAGGGCCACTGATGTAACTTTTGTAGGAGTCTACATTACCACCTACCCATCACAACGACCCTATGAGGTGGTCGGCATCTTCCATGCAATACAATGTCAAGATGTACATACAGTCGGACAATTTGACATGTGTCCTTGTGGGGCCATCAATGTATTCAAGACAATGAACATATCTAGTGCCCCTGGATTCACTACACTGCCCCCAAACTGCTTAATTTTTAAAATAGGGTAATAATGACTTCTCTAAGGAGGAGTTTCTTTGGGGTCATAGCATTGGGACTCTTTAAGCTACATAATTAACACATGACACGGTTTAACTGGCACGGGGTCTAGTATATTGGATACTCTGGTCCTTAGCCAGCAAGTGAGGAAGGAGATCAGGCACACTGCCTCTTTGTAGTTCACGTTCTGAGACATATCTGGAAAGGAGAGGCTGTTTTCTGACCCTACTTGGAAATGGACTACTTTCCTCTCCTATATAACCCGTGTACTTATATACAACTTCCTACAACGCTGCAACCTCTTGTTCTCTTTAACTCAAAATATCCTCTTCCAGTAGGAGCCAGGAAGAGACAGTTTCTATAACTTGTCTAATACATGTCAGTTGCTTTCTAAACTCTTAGGCTTCAGGGAAACAGTGCAAACACGTGCTTTCTGAAATATGAACTAAACTTCTGCCTCTCTCCGCGCAAAACCCGTTCTAAGTTTTCTAGTGCTAAATAGACCCCCAGGTGGTGGAAGGTATCACACAAGAAAGGACAATAAACCAGATACAGCGATCCCCATGTTTCTCACTCTTTCCTTAGTTACAGAATTCATTCGGGAGTCACTTATTTTTTTTGTGCCCTTATTAGAGAATGTTTGACACCTTGGCACTTCACAGGCCGTGCTTTCCACTACGATTTGTAGCGATCAAAGGTTTGCCACTCCAGTAGAATCATTACATATTTCAGTTTACAGAGCTGCCTCTTGAACTTGAAGAGTGTGTCTCTCTGTTACAGTTTTCCTTTCCCTTAGGTGTTCCTCCAAGAAAATTCGAAATCTATTCGTTGTGCTCCAGATACGTATCTACAGAACAAGCTGTGTTTGAGGGCTTCCTTACTTGTTAGGACCACAGCATTGTCTGAAGGTGAAATGGATAACTCTGCAACATCCTCTTCATTCTTCACGGGTGAGTAGCGCACCAAGAGGTTGGTCAGCTCAATGGATGGAGGCGGGGCCCAAGTGACCCGCATGGTATCTGGACCGATATTGGTGAACCGCAGATCCGTGGGAGGAGGGACAGCTGATTTCAAATAAGGAGGATTAAGTTAATGCGATTTTAAAGTCAAAGCTACTAAATTAAAAAAAAAATCGCTGGAAAAGTAAAAACCAGTATTTCATGCAGAAAAGAAACAGTTACAATCATGCAAACAGTCTAATCTAATCTAAATCATGACACGCTACTGTTAAAAAAAATAAACAAAACACTATAGAGAACACTGTTAGGCCCCTTTAACCTTTCTGCCATGATCAATGCATTTAAAAGAATTTTAGTCTACTTTTCAAATAGGTAGGCTTTTTATTGTGGTTATAGCCATTTCAGGACATCTCCCAGGCTGAAGAGACTTAAGTTGCCACATAGCAAAGACACATAGCAGTACTTTCCGAAGAAACACATGCACGCAGACAAAAAAGACAAGGGGCCCTCAGTTTCCCCGGAGTGAGATATCTACACACTACTGCATTGCCGTATTTCCACTCAGTGAACTCTACTTACAAGTGAGGGGACTCATGCACTGTGGTTCTCAGCGATGTTTCTTACCATGCAGGGCAGAGAACCTTTAAGATGTTGCATGCTTTTCTCTAGACTGTGGTTAAAGAGGAGTTTCTTTACCCTGGAGAGCAGCACTATCTAGAAAGCTCATGGTCATCCTACCCTGAGATCTCCCCTTCTGTTCCACGTTCATTTTTGATGGGTGTTTTATTAGCTACAAAAGGAGAGTGGGAACTTATCAAAAGCCCATAGTGGCGCCCTTTGGAGGCCTGTCTTAGTGTAAATGGGTGCTCACCATTCAGTTTGATAGTCATACTTTAAAAAAAAAACAAAAACAAAAACTCCTTCATCTTCACATCTGTTTGTGCTTTGACTGAAAGTGCATGAGACTTATTTACTCATACTTTCATGCAACCAGGCTAATGTATCCCTTATCTCTGAGTGTGCCCCATCCTTCATCTCCATAGCCAATCACTGGCTTCTCCTTGGAAACATCCAGATTTAACCACAGCGACTGAGTAGCATGCAACACCATCCATGTCTCAAACACAGAAGACTTCAAGATTCACCCGTTTGCTGTGTCAGTGTAGTAGGGGCACTCTCTCCGCCATTAATGAGAGTGATAACGCTGATGTCATAGTCAATGCCGGGTTCCAGCCCTGTTACTGTGTAGTATCCTACTGAGGAGTCCACAAAATCTTCAAAAATAGGGATCCCTTCTCCTGCCGCAACTACTGTGATTCGGTACCCGATAATGGTGGAAGAGTTTAGCGGGGTCCACCTCAGGCCGATGCTTGAATCAGTTATATCAACAAAGCTTAGGTCAGTGAGCTGGGGCACCTCTATTGAGTTACGAAGCAAAGAGGAGGCAAAAGAAAAGTAGAGGCAAAAAAAAAAAGAGGAAAAAATAAAGCAGTGTACATCAGGTGACCGGTAGTGAAATTGACAGAATGCCCAAGCAATGATGGTATATGCAATGTGTCCAAAATTATCTGAAAAGACTTCCCAAGCATCATGAGTAATTTGCTCCCCTGGGAGACTAATGCAGCTTACCACAGTCTTTCAGGGGCTTTCACCCATTTAGAAAATGTCCCTAAATGGTACAGTTTTAACTTCTCAAGTGTTAAAAAAAATTAGTCATAAACACATTTACAATGTCAAAATCATTCTCAGAACCTGAACTGATCTATAAAAGACACTAGCAATGTTGGGGGGGGTGGGAGTGGGGAGAACACAAAACCTTTAGTAAGAAATTAAAATCTTACAAAGGTTTAAAAAAATTGGCTGGTTAATTGGCTTATTTTCCATGTTCAGAACCCATGATGGCACCATGACCATGGACTTTGTTGTGAATGTGCCACTCAAATGCACAGTCAGGCCAAGGCCAGCCAGCACTGAGCCCTGAGCCCATTCCACTGCCAACATTTTAATTCATGTAACTTAATTAGTATTCATAAATGCATAACAAAAGACTGCGGAGGGTAAGAGAGTCTGACCAGCGCTTTCAATCTACAGAAGATGGGGGACAAACAATGAACCTATCCCTAGACAGGCCTTTGTGACGCTGTCTTTCAACTCAGAAGAAAGCAAGCCCTGGGGGGCCTGGCCTTTACTTCTTTCCTGTCTGTGGTTTTCACCCCACTTGCAACTTTTAAAAGGACCTGAAGCTGCAAGATAAAGATTTGGATTGTCAACCAAGTGTGTTTCAGTGCTCACATCTGGAGACAAAGACTGTTTTCTAGATAACCGTTGGAGGTGGAGATGGATTGTAAAACCCGGGCACAAGTGCCCCAATGGGATGCATTTACCACATTACTTTTAGCCTGTCAGCACTGGGTACAGACACGCGACACTGTTTAGTAATCTTTCCGTGTGAGCAAACAGAACAGAGTTAATGCCGTGGCTGCACTCATCAGGTACCCATGGCAACGAACAGCATCCCGGGGAAGCACAGATAGTGAAGCAGAGGGAACAGGAAAGCCTCCATCCAAACAGTTGCTTTTTGGCTTTGTGGTTTTGGAGAGCGCCCTGGGAGGTTGGCATTAAACCCCAACTGTATCTGACACATTCAGCTATCTCGGATTAAGATGTTAATCCCCATCGCTACTCAAACTGCCACTCTAAGGATAACAGCTTATTTTTCTATTACCTGGGACAACAGTATCAGAGATAGGGGCACTTTCCTTGTCATCTTTGACAGTGTAAACACTGACATTGTACTCCAGGCCAGGATTCAGATTCTCAAAAGTGCAGGAACTCTGATCAGCATGGACCACTTCTTCCAGAGAGGTCCCCTGCTGCCCGTTCGTGGGGGTAGTGGTTATTCTGTAGCCAGTGATATCTGGAGTAAATGCAGAGAGGAAGTTACCATACAGAACATATGTGACTCAGGGTATATTAAACTGTATACCAGAACCATAACAATGGGCCCATAGAGAAAAAGGTGGGATTAGAGCCCAAGGGGTGGGGCTGAAATGTACCAACAGTCAGAAAGTAGGAATTACTCTGCCGAGTGACTAGTCCATAACCATTTATGATAATTTCATAATAACTAGAGTTTTTGAGTCTCCAGCACTTAGAAATGAATGTTAGAGATGGAAATGCTAACTTGATCATTCTACATCGCATCCATTGGGTGATCTTACACCCATATAAATGTGTTAACTACAAAATAAAATCATGGGACTTTTAACTAAGATAAGGAAATCTTAAAGAAGATCTGAGAGTTTCCTGTCTACAAATTCCAGCCTCTTTCTACTATTTTATCCTGTTTTTCCTTCATGGGTGACCTGAGGGAGAGCTGGGGAATAGTCTACTTTTTTTTTAATGCTCTGAGATCACTTTCCACCTAAACATAGGTTTGAACTATGGTAACCAGGGGTGGAGAGGAAGGGGGTATGGGGGAGGGGGACTTGGAACACAGAAGTGTAGATGCTCATTCTCGAAAACAATTATTATTCATAGAAGACTTCAAAATCATGAAAATTGGGCAGTGAAGGTATTAAAGGATAGGAGGTATCAATAAAGCTAGTAGTGGCCAGAGCTCTGCAGGGCCAGGCTGGAAGAAGACACAACAATATTGACCCACTGAGAACAGGGAATGAGAGTATATCCTGTCAGTGGGAAGAAGGTGAACATTATTAACGTGTTATGTGCTAGGAAACCCAATGGGATGGGAAGTCAATAACGTTTCGGTCATTTCCTTCACACCTAACCATTGAATGGGCTGGCCACTGAAACCAAAGATTGATGATCCAGGTGCCCAGAAGCAAGGAACTTGTCAGCTTCAAGTTTCAAGCCCAGAGTAACTTATCTGGAAACACTGTAGCTGTCACATTATACAATACATTGCCACAGAGAAGGAAACATCACTCGGTCTGTCTATTTCAAAAGGAGATTAAAAGGAGTACTTTAAACAAGTTTTATTTTGTGTGACTATAATCACACATATTTATAGATAACTGCCTGACACCTATGCCCGAGCAAGGATAGGAACAGTGTAAGAGATTATAGCTACAAAATTAAAGACTAAAGATTTGGCTCAGTGGATAAGCTGTTGGTCACGTACTCAATGAGGACCTGACTGAGTTCCTATCTCCAGAATCCACATAAAGCCAGACACCAGAGTGTGTGTCTAAAATCCCCAATGTTGCTAGAGAGCATTGGGAAGTGAAGACAGAGCATTGGGAAGTGAAGACAGGAGAGTTCCCAGAAACTATCTTAAAGAAGATGGAAGGCAGTCACGTATACTGAAGGCTATATATACAGAGGACCTCCATAAACACACTGTACCACCTGAACTCACACACATGAAAAATGCATGTAGGCATGCATCCATCATACAAAGGTACTTTAAGATGATATATATGTGTATGTGTGTATATTATATAAAGATACAGATATAGTTTATAGTTTTGTGAAGACACAGCCCACACTATGACCCCAGGCTAGCATTAAGATTCACTGTATATACTAGGCTAATCCTCGGCCTTAGTGTTGGGATGACAATGTTACTTTTATAAAGCCATTATCAATGAGTAAAATTAGAAACAATCAAAAATGAACTAAATATATTGCTCCAACTAGTTAGCTCTCATTGAGTAGCATGGTGCGGCAGCAGGTCTCCTAGTGGAATCACAGCTGCTCATGTAGCCACGCCCAGCTTTTTGCCTAGGGGCTGGGGATGAACTATGTCCTCACACTCGTACATCAAATGCTCTTCCCCATGAGAGCCTTAGCCCTAGCCCCGTCTCTCTTACATTTTATGGCTCAATTCATTACATATCCATAGGTTACAGGTGTGCATACTGAAGCAACGAGGATTAAAAAAATACTAGTTGAAGATAATTTGGATCTATACTGTGCATGCACTCTTTCTTGTTACTGTTCCCAAAATAATCCAGTGGGATGACAACTTCCACAGCATTTGCAATCTATTAGGCTATAAGTATCCTACAGATAGTTGAAGTAGGCAAGCAGTGTATAGGTTACACACAAGCACAACACCATTTTATGCAATGGGCGGAGCAGCTACAGAGCTTGGAATCACTGGGAACCCTGAAGCCAGCCTTACCCGGATACCAAGCGATTTGTCAAAGTTCAGTAAATAGTCAACTTAAGATTTATGGGCTATATATAGACTATGATTTCAGCCTTTAAAATTGGGCTTTAAATTTATTTATTTATTTATTTATTTGTTACTTGTTATTTATTTGTTGTTTGTTTGTTTGCTTGTTTATTATGTGCATGGATGTTGTTCCTACATGTGTGAGGGTTTCAGAGGCCCCTGGAAAACTGGAGTTACAGACAGTTGTGAGCTGCCATGTGGGTGATGGGAATTGAACACAGATTCTCTGAAAAAGGCAGCTAGTGCTCTGAACTGCTGAACCATCCCTCCAGCCCCAGTTTGGGCATTTTTAATGAGCTGAACAAAATCTTCCTCATAATTCCCTGCAGTATAAACGCTTGTCTCCTCGGCCCTGAGAGCCTAGCATTTGATTGTTCGCTTTCCTGAGAGTTAAGAAAAGATGCAGCCACGTTTACACGTAGTTCATGAACTCTCTCATTCTCCTGTATCACGCATGGAGAGCTGGGTACTTGCTTTTTCTTTTTCTCTGAATGGAATCCAAATCTCATGTGTATGCTCTCTCAGATCCGCCCTTGGGTGGTGCTCCCCTTTCTTACCTGGGGTAGTGCTCCTCTCCCAGGAGACAGTAAGCACTCCAGTGTCAGGGTTTGCCTCCAGGTGCAAGTTGGTTGGTGGAGACAACGCTACACAGAAAAGAAAACTTAAAAGTTAAACTGAACACAAAACACTTGGCCTGTGAAATGTTTCCTCTATGCCCTCTCTCCACCCTTCTTTCCTCTCACCTCCTCTTTTGCCTTTCTTAATCCCTTCCCTCTAGGATTGGAAAATATAAAAATACAGATGACAGTAACCCCCTGATAGATGGATGATCTTTAGGATTAATGCTATTATAATTCACTATGAAATTGTTTGTTTCATCTTGCCAGTTTGGAAGACTTTTGACATGGAAGGAACACTTCTAATCCTGTGGCCTGCATGACACCAACTAAACTACATCCGGTTCTTAAGACTGCTGATACAAATAAGAGATAGCTTCTTCCCTTATTCTGTCTCAAAAGTTAGCTGGGGCGCTAGCATTCGAATAATTAGAGGAATGGGGTTTTTTGTTTGTTTGGTTGGTTGGTTTGTTGTTGTTGTTGTTGTTTTTATTTTGTCTTGTTTTGTTTTTGAAACGGGCTCTCCCTGTGCAGCCCTGGTTGGCCTAGAATTCACTATGTAGAGCAGGCTAGCCATAAATTCTCCAATATCTGCTCCTCTCTGCTTCCTAAGTACTGGGATTAGAGGTGTATATTATAAAACCCAGCTCTGCCTCCAGTTTTTGGCGAGGCTGGCCTTGAACTCCCATCATCATTCTTAACTTCTCAAGCACTAGTATTAAAGAAGGCACACCCTACCACAATCTTTTAAATAGTTGAAAAGTTAAAAGAAGAAGGAAAGCTCTCCTCACGTGTTACTACTCTGTTGACGATCGGTGCATCTCTCTCCTGGCCGTCTCTCAGGACTTGGATGGTGTAAGTGTATTCCACGCCTGGAGTCAAGCCAGACACAACGATGCTCCCTGAGTCTGAAGTCACTTCTCGGGGCGCTTCACCTCCCTGGCTCGGTCGTACACCCAGCTGGAAGGAAGACAGCAACATCAGCATGAAGGATGAATATTCCAGAGCTCCCAAGAGGTTGTAGATTTACACAGGGGGAAGTCCTTTACAACTCCACACCGTGCATTTACTGGGTGGATAACCTGTTGAGGGCTCGCTTTAGTGATTTTGTAATTAGCTGGAGGTATCTTCCTTTGGTAGTAGGGTCCTTTATAATAGAAAAGTTCTAGAGAAATGTCAGTATAACTGTTTGACACAGAGCCTTCTGGTGCACACCAGCAGTACGCAGGGAAGAAACGCTTTAGGCTCTCTCTTTAATAAGTTAACTTTCTAGTTACCTGCAGCCACTTTGACACACGAAAATGAAAAACACAATCCTACGAAGATGTCCGTGTGTTCCTAGCTACAAAAGCTTAGGTGACATATCAAACAGTACTCAGCGCCAGAGAAATCCTTCAGATTCTCCGTGGCTTCTAAAACTCTGAACGACATTATTAAGGGAAACAAAAAAGGTACATTGGCAGTCTTCATAAAGGTCCCCTCTACACCTGAGCAGCCTACTCATCAAGATGGCTATTTGCATACTAAAAAGCAGAGTGACCCTCAGTCTATTTCTTTTTTCTGTTTTTTAAACAATCAGGCTTTGATTTCCAGACATAATAAGTATCTCCTTTTTTTCATCCTTTGAATGCCTAAAGATGGGATTCTTTAAAAAACATATTCATTTGTATCCATCACATCCCTGATATCATTGCTTTAAAGAACATGACTCCAGATATCAAAAGAAGACCTCAATTTTAACTTCTATTAAGAAATTCACCCACAGGGCTTTGAACAAGTTGAGATGAAAATGATTGGATAAAAATGTGATTTTTAAGTGACTCTCAGTTTAATTGGTCTTCCCAAATTGGTTTTCATAAGCTTCTCAACACCCATTTAAAGCAACGTATCAACAGAAAACAGAACAAACACTACAGTTCCATGCTAATGGTTTTCCTCCCTTGTAACACAGAGAAGTCTCAATGCAGGCTTTGCTCTCAGAAGGTCCTGGAGTATGAGCATAGGGCTTTGAAAAACCTTGGTCTGTAAAGTGTGGCTGGAAGGGGAAGACACCCCTGGGCTGTATCATGAGAGGTGTATCTGTGACTCACCTTGAAGCCAATCCTTGGAGCGGGGGTCCAGGTGATCACAATTGTGGTCTCTGTCACCTCGGTGTTGTAAGGTGGGATGGAGCGCAGAGGCTGCACTGCAAATTAACCAACATGAGGTTCAAAATTAGGCGCATAGGTGTTGGCCACGACTGCAGATTAACGAGCATTTTAAACAGAGCTTTGGTCTAACCACTAAGTAGACAGAGAATGTAGCCAGGGTGCATTCATCAAGTCACCCAGGACCTGGTGAGACCCGGGGAGGGGGCTGAGGTGGTGATTCTGCAGAACCAGCTTTGTTTGGGCTGGGGCTTGAATTTCTGGCACAGACCTGTCACTCACACATGAGTAGATAGAGGGGCTAGCTAGCTCAGTAGAAGTCCCTTTAATTCCTTGGGCCTTATGATCTGTATCTTTTCATCATTTGGGGGTCTTATCATCAGCATCAAAGATCCATCCCTCAAACAGGTGGTCGATCATTCAGAACAATAATGCTACAGACGCTTAATACCTAACCACTAGACATAGAAATTCTAACTAGTATGCTTGGAATTCTAGTATCCTGACACCACCATCATTTCTTTTCCTGAAAAGTCTAACTTTTTAACAGCCTGGAGATAATGTTCAGCTGTTAGAACCAAATCCTGCTCCTGCAATTCAGAACAGTCCATTTTCACACCTAGGCATTTTCTATTGCTTCAGCCAAGCAGCGGAATCTTGCCCCACGTTTGAGACAATATTCTCTTGCCTAGACAGACCATTACAGGAAAATCACCAAGCCACAAACCCACAAAGTGTTGTCAAACAAAGGATGTGCCTGTAAGTATGAATTATGGGTTCTGGCAGGGCTTGTTAGGTAAGGAACGACCTGGCTGTTGAGAAATGACATATGCCCTCAAACAGGAGCAGACTGGATTCCTCGTCTAAACATAACTTATTCCCCCAACCTTTCTCACAGCTGCTCTTAAGAATTTAGCATGAGATATAAGAGTCAGAAAAGTTGTTTCCGAAACTTAATTTTAGTAAAGCTTTAGAAACGAAAGTTCCTAGGCCCTGCTGGTGTTTATACCGAGACTATCTGAGGTTCAAATGGATTTGCGGAACTCCTCGCTTCCACTGGATTATTTAGATCTGAGCCACAGTGAGGTGAGCTGGTCTTGCTTACTATTTGTCTCTCAGTCACCTATCCTACCGTGTTTGGAAAGTATACTACGTGCAATGCAGTATGTTAATTAACCGTCAGCAAATAGTTTTACTGTTACACCCAGAAGCCTTCAAGTAAGAGGCCGTGTGCACAGAAACTCCGTGCTGATTTATTTAAAGGACATCTATAAGAAACGAGTTTTGCAAGAAAAACAAAGATACTAGTTCTCCAAGAGTGGATCTTAGACTATCTCAAAACTGGGCAATATCAAATGGCAAAGATCTAAAAAGAATTCTCTTGCAAAAACTAGAAAGCAGACTTCATTTGCTGGTGAACAATCTCATAGGAAAAGCCAAGCCTTTGGTGTTCAACCTCACACACCAAATGTACATGGAAAGACGTTTGTGGTAGACAATAGATTCCTGTGGGAAACAGTTGACAGGGAAACTTCTTTGGGAAATTCCAGAGTAATTACAAACTAACTTTTTCTAGATTGTTGCTTATTTGTTTGCCTGTTTGTTTGTTTGTTTGTTTGTTTTTGAGACAGGGCCTCTTTTACTTAGCCCTAGCTGTTCTGGACCTCACTAACGTTGACCAGAGTGGCCTTGAACTCAGAGATCCACCCGAGTCTACCTAACAAGTACTAGCGCCAACAGCGTGTATGTGCTACCAGAAAGGCTTAGATTACTTTTAAATGCTTTCGAACATCCCTATTTTAAAATTAGTCAAACAAGACTTGTTGAAAGCTCCAGGAAAGCTGAGAACCAGGGGTAAATTAAATGCCCAAAGCACACTTATATTAGGTCCTCCCATAATTCAAAACGTCAAGAAAATAACAAGTGCTCGGCAAGAAATAAGTCTCACAGCTCTCTGTCATGCAAATGGAGCGTACTTAGTAGGAAAGCAGCTCGTGAATACAAGTCTTTGTGGGATGTGGATAAAGAAGAGATTTAAGGCCATTTCCTCTAAAATGTTGAGTCAAAGGCTAGTCATAGCCAAAACCCTTGTCTTTTTCCTCTGTGTGGAAGTGAAAGTTAAGGAAGAGGAAACCAGGTTCTGCTGTGAAGGACGGTAGCCACTGGTAGCCTTCAGTGGCAGGAGCTCCAGGCTCTCAAGAAAGTCACCATTTGCGGATTGTCTGTTCAGTCCACGGGTGGGTTTTGGTTTGTTTGTTTGTTTTTAACATATATGACTATCAGTTAATGTCTAGAGAGTGATGTAATGGAGCTATGCGTATGGGTTAGATTCTGTCTGCTAGCATTTAGTCAGTCTTTTCTACTCTGTATGCGGTCTGTGTGCCCATCGATTCTTGTGAGGAAGTAGGAGGTCTGCATCATGTGACTTTCTTTACCAGTCTCCACCATATTTCCTTTTCCTTCTTTCTTTCTTGTTTCTTGTTTGTGTATGTTTGTTTGTTTGTTTGTTTGAAATAGGGTCTTCCTAAGTAGTCCTGACTGTTCTGGAACTTGCCTCCCAGGTGCTGGGATGAATGAATGAATGAATGAATGAATGAATGAATGAATGAATGAATGAAAGTGTGCACCACCACACCAGCCTCTGCGGTGGATTTTTAGAGAACCTGGAGTTACTGGCCAGCAACACTGGCTGTGAGCCTCCAGATCCTCTTGTCTCTGTCTCCCAGTGCTAGGATTACAATAAAGCACCTGGCCTTTTATGTCCATGCCGGGGATGCGAACTCTGGCCCTCATGTGTAAGCCACACTTGGTTTGTCTACTGAGCTACTTCCCAAGTCCTCCTGACTCACAGTGTTAGCCCAGAAGGATGGAAAGAACCTGGAAATACCTGCAAATTAATACACTGTTACTTTCATCAAGAAAATCTTGCTCCAAAACACTTATCAGCCCAGGGCAAAGGCCACCAACTCTGCTGCCCACGCTGGCCAAGCTTTGTATGTTACAGCAGACCAGCAAGAAATATTCAGAGATCACCAGCCTGTCCTCGTGGCATACCTTCAATGGGACAGCTTTAAATGATGTACCAGGGTTTTTTAGGTTCACTTTTGAAAAGCAGAAGGACAGAATAAAGCAAATAGTTAATTAACACGAAAAAAAGGCATTTGAATTTTAGCTTACGAGTAGTAAAGACTCCGGTGGCTTTGGGACTCTGCTGGTTCCCTTTCACAGCCACCAAGGTCACCGTGTACTCAGAGCCAGGCTGCAGATTTCTCAGGGGATACTTGGAGGCCGAGGGTCCCACATTGTACTGTTTGGGCTGGCCTCCTCGGGTCAGGCCCGTGGTCAGTCGGTAGCCTGCTATACGGGCTCGAGGTGGAGTCCACGTTACCAGAACTGTTCTGTCAGTTTCATTGACAAACTGGAGGTTGGTAGGAGCGTCGAGTTCTGGAAAAAATAAGATGAAATGTGTCAAGAAACATTTAGATCAATAATGGCCATGCTGAAATCTTCCAGCCCCAAGCTTCCCTTCCTCAAGGTTGGAACTGAAGTCAGAGCCACAGCCCTGGAAACTGTGAGGCTCTGGGAGACTTCGGATGGTGTACAATTTTGCCAAAACTGGTCAGTTATGAGAATTTGTTGACCCTTTTCACTTGTCTGCCTATCATCCTTTGAAAAGGCTACTTTTCCCAGCAAAGATTTACCCACCACCTTTGGAAATTATAGCTACATTATAGTAGCAGCATTTTTTTTTTTTTTTTTGGTAAAGCAAAACAAACATTTTGCAAACCCCACAATTTGCTTTGAGCCAGAAAGGTTAAGGGAGTGGGGGTTAAGTTCAACAGAGTTAGAGCAAGAAAAGCTCGGTGGGTCCTGCAGGCAATATGCTAACACATATGTTCATTGACTGACCTGTCCTCTGCTGGAGAAATAAAAGCTTCCCAACATGGATCTAATTACAATAATTAAAACAGATAGGCAGAACCCTAATCCCATGGAGTATCAGAAACAATCACGTAGATGACCACTTTTCTTTCTAAGGATGAGAACTGGGAAGTTAGAACATCTTTGATTAAAAAGAACCTTCCAGAGTGTAATTGAGAACATGAGCTTCGGGATCCAAACCACTGTCACTTCCTCAGGGAAGGCCTCAGGTCTCTTCCCACATCCAACAGAAGTAGCATTTTCCTTTGCACATGTCAGCTAAAGACTTAAGAGCCAGTCAGGTTGTGCTGATAAAGAGCTGAATAGATGATAACTTGCTGCCCGGTATCACTAAATATTTAGGATGAATTACTTAAGGTATTAACTAGCTGTGTGGTGCTAGAGAAAGAACCCAGGTAGGGCCTCACACATTCCAGACATACACTTTACACACCCTAGCAACTGCTAGTCTCAAATGAATTCTACCAGATCTAACTACATATATTTTTTTTAAAATGCACGTAAGGGCTAGGAATATCGTATAGTGGTAGAACATTTTTGATTTATAGCTTAAAGAAAGGAAGATAAAAGGAAGGGAGGGAGGAATGGGAGGAAGAAAAAAGAGGGAAGGAGGGAAGAAGGGAGGGGGGAAGAGAGACCAAAGCACTGAAATTGCATCTCCATTAGCAAAGAAAACTCTCTCTTAACTGCTCTCCACCGTACACTCCAGTGGTGAGCATACTGGACATGACATGCGTGTTGGAAGCACATATGTTGGAGTTAGCGTTCTCAGAACCCTAGTTTCATTCCGACTTCAATATTCCCTTCAACTAGCTGTTTCCTCACGGCTGAGTTGTCACAGGTAGAACTGAGGGCACAGGGCTGGGAGAAGGAGCAGCAAAGACAGGCAGGCAGGCAGGCAGGCGTGGGACGTACTGGTGGTCTGCTGTGCCGTCAGAGGGCTGCTTTCCCTGCCCTGGTGCACAGTAAAGACTTTAAAGAGGTACGTGACCCCAGGGGACAGCCCGGTGATTTCAGCAAAGGTATTCCTGTTGATAGGCAGCCTCTGCCCATGTTCCCCGGGCAGGTTGACAGGCAGGACCTCCACACGGTATCCAGACACCACACTATCAGGAGGGGTCCACATGATGGTGACTTTCACATCCGTCAGTTCCACAAACTGTAGGTCCTTCGGTGGGGGGACATTATCTAGCAGACAAGAGCAATGGGTCGGTCACAATTAATTTCCACTGAAGGTTGATGCTAGAAGTTAGCTCCCTGAACAATTCTGACATTTCTTTTTTTTTTTTTTTTTTTTTTTTTTTTGGTTTTCCGAGACAGGGTTTCTCTGTATATCCCTGGCTGTCCTGGAACTCACTTGGTAGACCAGGCTGGCCTCGAACTCAGAAATCCGCCTGCCTCTGCCTCCCGAGTGCTGGGATTAAAGGCATGCGCCACCACACCCGGCAATTCTGACATTTCTTAGACCCACTCATTCTAGGCCAATACTGGGCATTGCCTCTTAATAAAAAAATAGAGTGTGTGTGTGTGTGTGTGTGTGTGTGTGTGTGTGTGTAGATATTCATTGTTAGTAAAACTGATATTGGAATCTCTATTTAGTATCTATAGATAGGCATGTTTATAACATAAAACCAAGAAGTTAAAATAATATACAAAAATGAATGTTTTCACTTACAAAAAAGCTGGTGTGTTGTTTAACTGACTCATTTTATGGTAGTTAAGAGACCAGATTAAGTAATT
This sequence comes from Mus minutoides, assembly GCA_902729485.2. Taxonomy (NCBI): domain Eukaryota; kingdom Metazoa; phylum Chordata; class Mammalia; order Rodentia; family Muridae; genus Mus; species Mus minutoides. Next base: position 84,531 of record LR750253.1, read on the forward strand.
CTTAAGCATCCCAGTTAAAGGAAGATGAGATGTTGTGAGTTTTTAACCAGAAAACCCAATAGTTGCCTTTGATAAGTTCCTTCCAAGTGCAGACATTTTAGCATTTAAGTCAGTAGTTCTCAACCTGTGAGTTGAGACCCCTTTGGGTGTGGGATGACCCTTTCACAGGGGTCACCTAAGACCATCAGAAACACAGATACTTACATTATGATTCACAACAATACATCTATAAAGTAGCATGACACTAATTTCATAGTTGGGGTCATCACAGCATTAGGAAGGTTGAAAACCATTCATTTGGGTGATGGGAACGTAGAAAGAGCTGACAAAGACAAAAACAGCTCCCTCTCAGGGATATGTCACTCACGTGACCTGCACCTCAGTCCTCCCTGAAGGCTAAAGAATGAATATAATCCCACGAGGGCTTTATCTTCCCCTGGAAGGTTAGAACTGCTCTGTGGTCTAGTCCTAAGAGATCAGACATCAGGGAACGGGGTTGTTTTTAAGTTACCAGATCTTGGGGTGCCAGTGGTCTCTTGTTGGATGAAAACGGGTGTGCTCTCCTGGTTCTCCTCCACAGCATAGATAGTGATGTTGTACTGAACACCGGGCTGCAGGTCGCTGAGGGTGACGGAGTTGGCCGTTTCAGGAAGGTTGAGTTCTGTGCTACTGCCTTCTACTGAAGGTGAATAGACAATTCTGTACCCTGCAGATTTAGGAGAACAGCGTTCAGACACATGACCTTCAGGAGCGGAGGCTAGAGAAATTATAACTCTCCTTTCTGATGGCTCTCTGCATCTTGTTTGTCTCTTACGAATCAGCAAGATTCTTTCTGGGTCTTTCAATATTACCACTTCCTCTGATAATGCTTGACTGGCACAGAGATAAGAACAGTTGATAGGAATCTTTTAATAATAAAATAGCATCCTTGAACCCAGAGGTCCTTAATGAATGTCAGTAAGTGAAGCCATGAAGCGAGACATTCATAGTAAGCCACTTTCTCTTCTCAGATCGGAGGAATCAGACTGAGCATTGTCTGCACCTTTGGGAACTTCACTGGTGAAGTTAGAGCAGCAACTCAGCTCCCTCTTCAGCAGTGAGCAATGGCTTTGCAGGAACCTCTGCAGCCCAGTAGCTGCCCGCTGCAGTGAACAGCGGGGCTGGCCTTATAGGTTGCAGATGCACATATTAGGAGTGGGGGTGTGTAAACAGACTTTAAGGAAAACAATTCCAAAACAAAGAATCCCTGGGAGATTTGAAGTGGACACACACCCACACATGCACACATACACACACATGCACACACAAGCACACACACCTCCAACCACTTCAAATGGGAGATTGAAGGTGTTACCAGTGGAGCCAGAACTTTCCCCTTCCACATCTATATATCAAAACAAACACAGAAGCCAAAGATGACCTGTGATAGGTGCCTGGGGTCTACTCCAGCGAACAACAATGGAGGTATCGTCAACCTGGTCCACAGTAGGGTCCGGAGGAGCGTCAGGTGCTGAAAGAAAAAGAAAGGAAATCAGTCAGGGTTGCTACAAGCCCACACGTTATAGAAAAACAAAAGAGTCTTTAAAAATTTGTTCCTTAAAACAGTGGTTTTTAATGCACACTAGCCTGGATCTCTACCCTCAGCATCCCAAAGTTGTATGCATGAGTGTACGCATGTATGATATGATGTATGCATGTATCGTATCACCCACCATACCCCATACCTAAAGTTTCTTTTAACATGGCTGGGTGCACACATACCTGTAGTCTGTGAGGTAGACAGGATCAAGCTCTGTTTTCCCTCTTCAGATATCTGATAGACATTGACAATGTACTTTCTGCCCGGGAGCAGGTCAGGAATGTTCACAGAAGTGGCTGTGCTTGGGAGATCTTTAAAATACAGGGGAAAGGTTAGTGGCCAGAGCAAACCAATCTTCCATGGCTTCTAAGAACGCTATATTCATAGGGTGAAAAGTCCACGAGGAATGTTCTAGTGAATAGCCTGCAATTTCCAATGTAAGTTCTTTCATTTTCCACTTTCCCCCCTTGAAGATATATAATTTTTAATAACCTCCCTCTGGTTTTGGGGTTTTTTTTTTGTTTTTTTTAAACAGAGCTATCATTAGAAATCAGAGTAGTAGCCATGGTGGAAGGAGAAGGAAGGATGACAGGGTAGGGGTTGGAAGGAGAATCATTTTTATGATCTGGGTCCTATTCACAAGTATGTTCAGTATCTTTTCATTATTATATTTATTTGGGGAGGGCATACACACGTGGGCAATCAGAGGATTAGAGGTCAGACGGGAGGTTGAACTTGGGTCATAAGACTTAGGGGCGGTTGAACTTGGGTCATAAGGCTTAGGGGCAGGAGCCTTTACTCACTGCGCTGCCTCACTGGCACCAGCGAACATTTTTAAAGACCCCGCATCACTGGGCTATTTTAAAAGTAAATAAGAAGGTAACTCTGGCCGGGCCGTGGTGGCGCAAGCCTTTAATCCCAGCACTCGGGAGGCAGAGGCAGGTGGATTTCTGAGTTCGAGGCCAGCCTGGTCTACAGAGTGAGTTCCAGGACAGCCAGAGCTATACAGAGAAACCCTGTCTCAAAAAAAAAAATAAATAAAAATAAATAAATAAATAAATAAATAAATAAATAAATAAATAAAAAGAAGGTAACTCTGCACCCCTAAAGGATAACATTGTCAGCCACAGGCCTCATTCTGGTCCCTTACATGGATATGAGAAATACATAGATAGCACCAGAGATCAGAAAGGGGCCCAAGGAATCCTAGCCTGGTCAGAGAGGATTCACCTCTCTCCTGGCTCTGATGAAAGGGAACGTCTTCAGTTTGAACTGTGGAGGCGTTCCAGAACCAAAATTCCTGCAAGCCAAGTTAAGTATCGAGTAACCCAAGCCGAGGAAGCCATACATTCTACTCACCAAGGTACTGTGGTTCATCTCCCTCCTCGCTCAGCTCATACTCCACCCGGAATCCTGACACGGTGTCGGAAGCCGAGACCCACGAGACCACAAAGCTGCTGGCTGTGATTTCAGTTACAGATTCAGAAGTGGCCACAACAGGAGAAAAGGGTGCAGTCTCTCCAGTCACTGTGTTGCCTAGAGAAAGGGGAGGGGACGAGAGCCGTTGATTATCCAGAATACCCACACTCTCTGTGTGCAGAGGATGTTAAAAGGGAAATGCAGGTGCCATCCACAGTAAGAAGCAGCTAAGGACAGAATCTTCTCTGGGAAACCCACGTCTGAGCAGTGCAGGCACAGCCCCAACAGATGCTGGATACGTACTGGTCACAGGTGTGCTGGCGCTGGTGGTAAAGTCAAAGCGTGTCACTTCTCTGTGCCCGTACTGCTGGATGCTGATGAGCTGTCCCTCATAGACCACACCTGGGGTCAGGCCTTTGATGGTATAGGAGTTAAGGTGGCCTGGAATGGTAGCTTCCTTCCAGCGACCCACAGAGGTTTTCTGAAAATGTAAAAGGAAAACGTGGTGGTTAGTCATCTTCAAAGAAGAATGCAGGATAGATAAGATTCTCGAGGCTCCGTTTTGGAAGAAAAATGGTGGAAAACCTGACTGGGAACAGGGCCTCTACAGTTTGTCAATGTTAATTAATTACTTGTCCAAGCGGTCTACCAAGTACTCGGGGCTGTTTTGTTTGTTTCTCCCTCTAATCATCACCTTCCTGCCATAAGTGAAGAGCATCACTGCACTTTACAGGTGGAGAAATGATGCTTTCAAAGTCACACAGTTGAAAGCACTGAATACCTTCCCTATGGCCAAACCTTGAATCATTTAATACCAGCTTCCTCAATTCAGCCTCTTGACTTTTCTGGTAAACAGAGACTCGTTTCTCTTCTGAAGTGAGAAAAGGCTTCACATTCTATCTTTCAACTTGGTGGGATACATTACAAGCTTCTTGCCTCACGAGACACTGGGAAGTGTAATAACATTGCCTCGACTCAGATCCTGGGGCCATCACAAACAAGGTTCAATGGGTCTGGTGGTGTGACTCATCCTTGGAGATGGACGACCCATCGAGAGTGGATAGCCAACTTTGGGGATGACTGCAGAAGAATACAGTCCGGTTTGTTTAATCTTTCATCTCCAGTTTACATTTTTATATCCTGTCCAACTTCATTAATATGTCACGGACCACAGAGCTCATTGCAATAGATTGAGTGGAAAAGAAACATCCAGACTTCAAACAAGAAATCCTTTTAAGTGGAAATATTCTAAAGCGGTTTAAATATCAAATACATGTTTAATGCCCAGTGATTTTTTTTAATGTTATCTAATCAAGTTTGTACATACTTCAAATGTTCTAATGCCTGTTTTTTTTTTTTTTATTTTGGAGATAAATGAAAGTGATTCAAGCAAATACTCTTTAAACTTTAGTTTTAGCTCAAAATATGCTGGAAGAAATTGAAGTTAGTCATTTTGTTAGCTTAAAAATGAGCAATTGGCCATCAGAAGAAAATATGAGAATATAAACTCACAGATGGCCTACTTTAAAAAAACAACAACAGAAATTCTTTTTAAATTTTCAGAGCCATGGGTGTGGCTTGGTTGACAGAGCACTTGCCAAAAGGTGGCCAAAGTCCTGAGTTCAGTCTCTAGCATCACATGCCAAGGGGGAGCGGAACCACACCTGTAATCAAGCACTCAGCAGGGAGAACAATTTGAGCTATACAAGAATATGAAGTTAGTCTTGGCCTAATGGGTCACCATCTCAAAATGAAACACAACAAAACCGAATGTAGGATGAGAATTTAATCAAATGTGAAGACGCCTCAACTCAATGTGTATTTATAAATTTATAAATGTAGTGGCTCTGCAAAACACTCCCAAGTTAAGTTCCAAGTCAGTAAAGAGGGGTTAAAATGAAAAGATGAGGAGAGACGGAAGCCACTGAAGCGGAAAAGGCGTCACTGATGGTTGACATCACCAGGTGTTATTAAGTCGGCGACTGACTGCTCAGGACTGTGGACAACATGGGACGACTGAAGAAAAAGGGTGAGCTCAACAGAATGGAATTCCCCAAAGAGTTTAAATTCGACCGAGTGAGTTAATGTCATAAGTCAGACAGGTTGTTGTAGTCTAGGATTAATAATAGTCCAATTGAGTAGATTTGATTTTTAAAAGTGCATTTTTCTCCTTTTGGAAATAGTGCTTTTAAATTATGTCATGAACTTTGGAGATGGAAGAAGGCAAGTCTGAGATGGGAAGAGACATCAAGGTTTAATAGACCAATATAAGAGACTCCTTGCTATGATTTGGGCATCTGGATGGTTAGAAAACGCTAGGGTTTGGGTCCTTTTAGAAATCAACTATAGGGCTGGTGAGATGGCTCAGCAGGTAAGAGCACCCGACTGCTCTTCCAAAGGTGATAAGTTCAAATCCCAGCAACCATATGGTGGCTCACAACCATCCTCAACAAGATCTGGCTCCCTCTTCTGGAGTGTCTGAGGACAGCTACAGTGTACTTACATATAATAAAATAAAATAAATCTTTAAAAAAAAAAAAAAAGAAAAGAAATCAACTGTAAACCCTTCCCCACTCCTCCTCCTCTCAATACCTCATTCCCTTCCGTCGAAATAATTCAAGAGGTCTACAGGACAACTGAGTTGAGTCAAAAGAATGATGTTCATTTAGCTGGTTTTAAACTCTGGAAATAACTTGAAAATGTGATTTTAATTTTAATGGCATTGCAAATGGATACCAAAATTTCAATTTTTCTTTCCATATTGGATGAGAATAGTTGTTAGCATTATAGCTTCTAAGATTTTCCTAAGCCAAAGACCTAATTTAATATCTTCTACATATCAAAACAAAAAAAAAACCAAAATAACAAACAAACAAAAAACCCTAAATCTACATGTTGATTCAACTAATTACATATTGTCTTAGACACTAAGAATATAAATATCAGCACTATTCGACATGGCATCAGATCTGTCGAATCAAAAGCAGTAACAAACCTAGGGGGCAACACACCCTAACCCGGTAAGGTCAGGGGTCAGAGTCCAAGGCTGCTGAGCTGATACTCACAGGTCTCCATCTGAGAATGTACTTGGTGATGTGTGAAGGCTCAGGAGCATTCCACTGGATGGGGTGGGAATTGGGCTGGCTGGGGGTCTCCGTGATAATTACTTGAACAGGTCCAGTTGTGCCTGAAAATGAAAACATGCCATCTCTTAAGCTTGGGTGTTCTTAAAGTTTTACTAAACATGGATGTCCATCCTTAAAGACTTTTTGCTTCTCAGGAAATATGGGCAAAATAAAAATGATTGAGTCTAGTTAGACCTTCTACATAGTGACATCAGATGAAAAAAAAAACCACAGTCTCATTTTTACCTGGTAATCATTGCCTTTCCCATAAGAAATGCAATTAGAATTCTTTTTCTAATAAATACGACAGAAACCACTCCAGAGTCTCATAGCTTTTCTTCTTCTCTGGCTTTCAAAGTAAGACATGGGACAACTGTGAAATCTCCTTAACACGAAGAATGTAGCTCAGAATACAGACCTCTTGTGCTAATTACATGAAGGCTCTTGTAAGACAAATTCCGAATCATGGAGGCTTTCGGGACAGAGGACTCTGATCAGAAGCAAGGCTCCCAAGGCCTTATGGTGTGACATAAAACAAACATTTCTAAACGGGGCTGAACCCAGACAAACAGACAAAGGTAATTATTAAAGCCCAAGGTTTATTTCCCCATCAGTCTAAGCCTTCTCTCCTTTGGAAAAAAAAAATCTAGGTTTTTTTTTTTGGGGGGGTGGGGGTACTTTTACTTAAGAAGTATACTCTTAAAGCCGCTGTGGGTCAAATTGTTCAAAAAAAAATCTTTTTAAGCAATCACCAAGTGAAATGCCATTTGAAAGCATATATTTAAAATTCAGTATTTTCGGACCTTGATATGACTGTTATTAACAAAATTTAAGATAGATTCAGGTCTTTTTCCTTGGGTAAAAAAAGGCAAAATAAGAGAAGGGAATTAATTTTTTAATATTGTAGATTCCATTTAGGATAGCAATGAAGTTTTATCAAAAAAAATCTGTTTACAGAATGGAAATTTATCTTCTCTGTATGCTATTCTTTGTCAGTCAAAATTCATCTGTACAAAGTCCTTATAAAAACCTAAGACACAAGCCGGGCGTGGTGGTGCATGCCTTTAATTCCAGCACTCGGGAGGCAGAGGCAGGCGGTTTTCTGAGTTCGAGGCCAGCCTGGTCTACAGAGTGAGTTCCAGGACAGCCAGAGCTATACAGAGAAACCCTGTCTCGAAAAACCAAAGGGGGGGAAAAAAAAAAACCTAAGACACAAAGTTCTCACTGATGCTCTGTGAGACAGAACAAAATTCTACATGCTGATAAAGGAGTACAATGCACTACCTGCGATTTTCTGAATGCTCTTGGAAAAATTATATTGACTTTCAGATTTAATTATGGTCTTCAACTTCTAAATTCTTTGAAAACAAAATCTTCTTCAGCAGAATAAATATGTAACTTACGTATTTATGTGAGCTCAAAAGATTTTGAACTCAACTTCTACACTGGGAATAACTCAGCTTGTTGAAGACTAACAAATATTCATTGAGTCTTGATTTCACTTAATGCTACAAGCTGAAATGTCAAAATTCTCATCTTTGCATCCTAAGGGGCATAGGACCCACGCAGCACACAGGCTGGTTGTCCCATTAATTCACTCAAGTCCGTTGCACAGCTCTCTAGAATAACTCCTTCCATAGAAGAAGAGCCCCACAACTACAAATACATTAAAAACATTTCTTTTGAACACTATTTAAAGAGGTTTCATATGAATCAGTAAAAACAGACCTTATGCTATTGGTGACAATCTGCATAAGGCTGTTAAATATTGCTGATTTAGAAAAATCCTAGTAAAATCTCTCAGGTAAATAAGACATGTCACATGCATCTTATTTACTGAATTTGAGGCTGGAAAACTTGTGATGATTAAATCTCCTTGATAAATCTATTAAGAGAATACAAATGACATTTACTGTCTGTCTAGTCATCAAACCCTGTGTTCACAAGGGTGACAGAAGAGGCGGGAAAGGGAGGGAGGGAAAGACGGTCACAATGGTTAACCCAAGTGAATCAGAACTTCATTTCCTTTCTCAGCCTTTCAGCACAGGTCTGAAATTCCATTATTTTTAATTTAATTTTTAAAATGTCTGCATGTGAGAGAGTACAGGTGCCGGCAGGGGACAGAGGCATGGGTCCCCTGAGCTGAAGGTTCAGCAAATGTGCTAATGGGAGGGACGGGAATTAAACTGCATAGGAACTACAACCTCTGAGCTCTCAGCTCTCCAGGCCCCTAAGATGATGACAGGGTCCACCTTCAAGTGACTGCCCTAAATGGCAAAGGGGATTTAGAGCATTTCTGTGCAGGGATGGAAAGAAAGAAAGAAAGAAAGAAAGAAAGAAAGAAAGAAAGAAAGAAAGAAAGAAAGAAAGAAAGAAAGAAAGAAAGAAAGAAAGAAAGAAAGAAAGAAAGAAAGAAAGAAAGGGCTGGTGAGATGGCTCAGCGGGTAAGAGCACCCGACTGCTCTTCCGAAGGTGATGAGTTCAAATCCCAGCAACCACATGGTGGCTCACAACAACCATCCGTAACAAGATCTGGCTCCCTCTTCTGGAGTGTCTGAAGACAGCTACAGTGTACTCACATATAATAAATAAAATAAATCTTAAAAAAAAAAAAAAAAGAAAGGAAGGAAGGAAGAGAGAAAGGAAAGGAAAGGAAAGGAAAGGAAAGGAAAGGAAAGGAAAGGAAAGGAAAGGAAAGGAAAGGAAAGGAAAGGAAAGGAAAGGAAAGGAAAGGAAAAGAAAGGCCCTCACCTGTTTTCTAGGTCAATTAAATTCCAGCTCTCCAGTACACTCTCCACTACAACATGTGATTTAAAGATGGGAGAGTTAAAGGGCTAGCTATCATTTACATTATTGAAATTGAAGTCTTTTTATAACCCCTTAGATGCTGGTTAGTTGGTGTGATCCCCGCCACCCACCTCCCTGGAGATCTTCACTTGTAGGATGACACATTATACACTTTCAAAATCAGTTGACAATAAGGTCAGAACAAGTGATTTCCGATAATAGTGACCCTGGAGAAGTTAAACATTCATGATTTTTTTTTTGGACCCGAATGGTTCTTTCTCTATCTAATTTGCTGAGAGCTGTGCTTTCCCGGTTGCTTATTGACAAAGCAAATTCCTGTTACCTTTTGTTAGTTTGAAGATCTCTACCAACTCAGTAGGAAGAACAAACAGGGCAATGCTCAGACACGGTCTTTCAGCCATCGGAGCCTCACAGGCTAGGCATGAGCCCTTGAGCAAAGCCTCCATTGAGATAAACACCCAGTTCGCTATCTGGGGTCAAGCGCTCATCCGCTTGCCCTGAAATCTCTTCTGTGTTCAATGGGGTTTTTGACATTGCCCTTTTCAGAAACAGGGAACAAAGTCAACAGGTAAAACTCCCGCTAGCTGACTCTTCCTATCCACCAGCAGGTCTGCCCTCAATGCTTGTAACAACACTATGCGGATAGACTTATTTTTAAAAGAAAAAGAAAAGGTCTTAAAAGAAAATAAATTTCAAAAATTGCCCTGCTAAAACTGACTGTGAACACAAAAATAAACTTCTCTTCTTGGCTTGTATCATTGGAAAATCCAGTCCTCCTCAGTATGTATTTTCTGAATTTATGGCTTATTTGTAATCAGATTTTAAACTGTATTAAGCTGGCCAGGTGTAATGAGCACACCTGTAATTCCAGCCTTTTGGAAACGAGACAGGAGGCAAAGTCAGAAGTTCAAGGTCATCGTTGGCTACATAGTAAGTCTGAGGTCACCCAAGGCTAGATCAGACTCTCAAAAAAGCAAAACAAAGCAACTGGATACAATTTTTTTAAAATGTCAAGTAACTCACTCTTAAACCTAAGTCCAGCAAGCAAGACGTAGAGGCTGCTCTGAGCTACACACCTGTGGAAGCAGTCACCTATCCTACCCTGACAATGTCTAAGGGCTGAGCCGAGGAGGATGTCCCCAGCACAAATAAACAATGAGCCTATTCTGGATATGGGAGGCATGCAACTCTAATCCCAGCACTTGGGAGGCAGAGGCAGGTGGATCTCTGAGCTTGAAGCCAGCCTGGTCCACAAAGTAATTATGTCCAGGACAGCCAGAGCTACACAGTGAAACCCTGTCATTGAAAAACACAAACAAAACATCATTCCATGAGAGGTGGACGGCTGCTCTGGGTCTCTGTTAGTGAAGGACTGGAAGCAATTTTAAAGGTGGCTAGTGAGTCTGTCTCCCTTTGTACAGATGAGAAGTCAACTAGTGTCTCTTTCACAGCAAATTCAAAGCGAGGACACAAAGCTCGCTCGCGTGCTCACATTGCTTGGGCTCTCATTGTTCACGCTGGGACACTCTGACAAAGATTAGTTTAATCTTAGTATTTAATCTTAACACTTATGGAGTTAATTTATTATTATAATTAATATCTTGTATTGCTTGTGGATTATCTCCCCCCAACCGCAAATCTTTGTGTTTCTGAATATAGGTCGTGTTTCCTGTCTAAAATTTGGGCCAGCAAGATGGCTCAGGGTAAGGTGCTCGTCCCCCACAAGCCTGTAGACCCGAATCTGATCCCCACATAAAGAATCGTGTGTGGCTGGGGGTGGTGGCACACTTCTTTAATCCCAGCACTTGGGAGGCAGAGGCAGGCCGATTTCTGAGTTCGAGGCCAGCCTGGTCTACAAAGTGAGTGCTAGGACAGCCAGGGCTATACAGATAAACCCTGTCTCGAAAAACCAAAAAAAAAAAAAAAAAAAAGAATCGAGTGTGAAGAAAGAACTTCAAAGTCCACTCTGACCTTCACATGTGTGCCATGACCCAGTGCCCTCTCCACACACATACAAATAAATAAATCAATCATTAACGGAAATCTAAGAGCCTGCTGAAATGGCGCTCCTAATTCAACCTGTGAATGTTAAATGTTTTCCCCGAAATGAATTAATGCCTACAGCGAGGCATGATGTCGTCTTTATGGGAGAACAAACAACAACCGAGCAAAACAATGAAAGGCTAGCAGAAAAGACCAACAACAACAAAACCACAGTAAACATTTTAGGGAATTCGGACGGTGTGGGTGGAGTTGACCAAGTTACTTCGCTCCAGATTTTGTTCCACATTACATCTCACTAAACAAATGAAATCTGACACAAAGAAGGGCTTAAGATGGCAGGAAAAAATATTCATATCTCGTACTGTACTTCTTGCCCTGTTTATGTGACTTCTCTCTCTCTCTCTCTCTCTCTCTCTCTCTCTCTCTCTTTTTTTTGCTTTTTCAAGACAGAGTTTCTCTGTATAGCCTTGTCTGTCCTAGAACTCACTCTGTAGACCAGTCTGGCCTCGAACTCAGAAATCGGCCTGCCTCTGCCTCCCGAGTGCTGCATGACTTCTCTTTAAGAAACAGAATGTAAAACTCTTTCACTTCCAGTCCAGAGATACTTTATGGCTCTACTTGAACACAGACACATGTACATGCACAAACACATAGACACACACAGGCACACACTCACTCATACATGTACACACATGCATGTGCACATACATACACACATTCACACATGTGTATGCACAAGCACAGACAGACACACACACAGACACACACACAGACACACACACAGACACACACACAGACACACACACACACACACACACACACACACACACACGACTGAGATAAAATGAACTGAAATGTTTTCACCTAATGGAGCCCTCAACTGTAGCATGCACTTTTTCATAGCCTTTGGTGATTTTCCCTGATGAAGGGTGAAATAAAACAATTTAAGATGAAATTGCAATTAACTCTTGGTCGGTAATATGAAAAGGGATGGGACAGGGCAAGGCCCCCACTGGGTTTCCAAATAGTAGCATAGACTGTCATCCACGGGTTTATTTCGGTCTCAGAGCTACTTACCTGGGTAGGTCTGCAGAGGTTGACAGTGCCACTCTCCGATGCCACGGCCGTAGCAGTAACACTGGTATCTGACACCATGCACAAACTTCTCCCAGGAGTCGCCAATCTGGTAAAATGTCCGGGTCTCTGAATCTTGGCACTGGTCTAGAATATACACAAAGAAAAGATTAAAACAGCCTCAAACACATCATTGTACTGTGATGAAGTGTATTCTTAAAGTATGAATGTAAAAATTCCAATTCTTACAAATATAGTTAAAGTAAGTTGTAACTGTATGTGTTTGTGTGTGATATGTGCATGTGTGTGAGATATGTGCATATTTCCCCAGTCCTAAAGTAATATTTTGTTCAAATCATTTACCTCATGGGAAAATTTGTCGTAAAAACTAAAATATACCTTTTGGGAAGGATATTTAGTGTCCTACAGGGGAAACATTGCTAAATTTAAAAAAATGTAAAGATTAAAATCTCAGCATATAGCCAAAATCTGAAAATTAATTTTAGGAAACTAGATACCAATTAAAAGTTTTAAAACTAGATGTTAAAGTAACTGACTTGCCATCTGTAAAACAAGAAAGAACTTTGCAATGATTTCATTTTGTATACTTCTTCGGAATTCAGTAGGTAGCTTTACATTAATGAGCTAGATTTGAAGCATGAACAGCTTTCTAAGCAAGCCTCCCGGGATCTCTTGGCTTTACAATCGCAGGCCAAACAAACTGCTGGGATCAATTTGCCGTCTCAGTAAGCAGTGTGCCTCCTTCAGTAAAGGAGTATGAACTGATTATCTTAAACTTCGGATTTGGGGAATAGGCTCCTTTGAAGGCTGAACGCTCAGTGAAGGCCCAGCCCTATCTATTTATCTGTTTATTGCACAGAAAGCCAAAAGCTTAAGTGTTTCGGCAGGAGGTGGGCATCTACTTAGTCCTATACCCATGTTTCTGCAGTCAGTACTAGAAACTTTGTCATGACTCAAAAAAGCTAACCCCACTCAACCACAGTTAAGCCACCCTTGTCACCAAACTGAGCGACAACAAAAACCATGAGTGACAGTGTCAGATTGTATACTGCCCCATGAGGAGAACACACTTTGCAAAGCTCTCTGCAGACCGATGGATGAGTCAGGTCTGGAGAGAAGGAAGTCTGGCAATACCTAATAGCTTTCCTTATCTGAAACTGGCCAACCAACCAACCAACCAACCAACCAACCAACCAACCAGCTATCGTCCTCGGTGAAAACCAACCGAGCAGAGGCAGCCACTTACCAATCGGGTCACACTTCCACCTGCCCCGGCCCTGACCAAAGCAGGTACAGTTCAGCATGTGTCCCTCCTCGTGACGCTTGTGGAACGTGTCATTCACATTGTAAGTAATGTCATCAACGATGCACTGATCTGTCCAGGGAACAGTTGGGTGGGTGATAAGCTTTGACTAATGAAATCAAAGAAACTGTATTTTTCAAGGCATTCGTTTCCACTGCTGGATTTAACACCTGCTAAAATACATTTTCTACTGGCACAGAATAATCTTTTTTTCCCCAAAGCTTAATAATATTAATTTTTACTCCCCTCTTATTCTGACTAATAGACTTATAATTGTCAGGGATTACAGTCCATTAAACTAAAAGCCATGGTAAAATATAGTTTCCTGTGAAGAAACTAATTTCTCAACAAAGGCATGCCTTAGTTCCTGTAACATCCTCATTTAGTTGATGACTTTATTTAAATTTTTGGTTGTTACCATTAAGACAAATAGAGAAATTTACATAGCATACACTATCATGTGTCAGTCTCGTTTCTGGAATGGAGAGCAGTGCGTGCTGATTGGGTTTTACCAACTTGACATAATCTACATAGATCTGTGATGAGAGAATCTCAATTGAGAAAAATGTCTGTATAAGAATGGCCTGCAGGCAAGTCTGGGAGGTACTGATTTGATGAATGGTTAATTGGAGGAGGACCCATTCCATGGTGGGCTGGTAGTGCTACCCCTGGGCAGGTAGTCCTGAGCTATATAACAAAGGAGGTTGAACAAGTCACGGGAGAGCAAGCCAGTAAAAGCTGGGCTCCTCAGTCTGTGTGGCCTCTGCTGCTTCAGTTCCTACCTCCAGATGTCTGCCTTAACTTCCTGTCCCGACTTTCCCCAGTCAGACTGTGGCCTGAAAGGTGTAAGCTAAAATTAATCTTTTCCTCCCTAAGATGTTTGTTTTGTTTTGTTTTGTTTTGCTCATGGTGTTCCACAGCAATAGAAGCCTAAAACAGAAGATAATTGGATCTGGGAAATACAATGTCATCTACGGTGTTCAAAAAGTTTTAAAATGTTAAGTCAATGCTGTTCCTCACTCAATGAGAAAACCCGAAAAAAGTTACATTCTATCTTTGGGATCCCATTTTCTCATCTGTCAAGCTAAGGGCTGTTTTGCATGCCTTATTAAAGTTTTATTCCTGTTCTGGAATGTTCTAAGTAACAAAGATGACTCCTAGATATCTCTATCCATTGGACACCATTAAAGGAATCAGTGCACTGTCTATGGACTGGCTATGGGAACTATTCACCCACTGAGTTCCACCTAAATGGTACTTTTCCAATCAAAGAAACTGAAATTGCTTTAATACATTAACAGCTCCTCCTATCACATGTCTGAGTCCAAAGGGGAAAAGAAGCTGATTTGAACAAAAGAAATTAGTCTAACAAAAGAAATTTGACAAATAGAAAATTTCCCCCTCTTGGAGAAATGATACTATCTTCTCTAGACATAAACATGGGCAGAACCTTGAGCTAAAAGGACCAAATGTTGATCTCTCTTTGGGAAAGCCATCCTTTTGGCTCAACCTAAATGCTTACATTCTGAGACTATTTCCAGAGCCCTAGAACTATTCAACTCGCTCGCCAGTTTTTCTCAGCAGGCTCCTGGAACCAAGAGACTTCTTCTCCAGCACAGCAAGTGAGTGGATAGACGGGCACTGCATGCTTCCCTCTATGCTTTTACAACTACAGGCTTTCACCCAAACTCTCTTCGTCAACACACCACATACCTCGGAGCTGGGAGTAGGGGATGCAGGCCCATTCTCCACGACCATTCCCGACACACGTGCACCTCATCATGTGGCCCAGGTCGTGCTGCTTATCCCACTGGTCCCCAATGCGATACATGACCCCTTCATTGGTTGTACAGATCTCCTCGTGGGCTGGTTGGAAATGGAGAAGAAACACTTGGTAAACGGTCATGGGATACAAATGGATAGGTATGTGAAGTTAGCAGTCTTGTTTGAAAATCCTGACAATTCTCTCTCCTTTGGGAAGAAGACTTTCATGCATGTAGTGAGATGAAGGTGGAGTTTTGAACTCTCCAGGAAAGAACCGGTCCAGAAGAGATTGGAAATACCAAAAGGGCTGGAGATTAGACTAGGAAAACCTCATATACTCATTGATCCTCATTGTCTAGAAGGACTGGATTTAACTATAGCCTTGTGACTTCACCTAGTTCACTCAAGTTCAAAGGAAAACTGTGAGCATAAAATAAAATCCCAGGTAAAAGCGACTGTCCCTCTTAAACCCAATGTCATCTTCTGTTGAAATGAGAAAAACAAAAAGTGTAACTTCCTTGCATCTGAGCACATGACTCTCCATGACCCTCAGGCTCTTGGTTCTACAACTGGAAAAGATGTCTTCTACCGGACTCTCGAAACTTAAAAAACAATAAGCAATCCCGGATTCCTCTTTCTGTATCCAGGTAAACTGAGGACAGTTCTGTATTTGCTCAGAATACACTGCCATTGACAGTTTTCTCAATTTGGAAATGTAAGATATAATACGTAAATGTGCATGGTACTCTCCCAGATCATCAACAGGCTACTGGCAGGTCCACGCCCATACCTCACAGGGCTTTCTCTTACCAGCCATTGGGCAGAATCCAAACTTCTGATCGGCGTCGTAGTTCTGGGTGGTGCCGCACCATTTCATGTTGTCCCTGCGACCCTCAGAGGTACAGTCGGTGTAATTCCGGTTGTTGTACAGGAAGGGGAAGTGGCACAAAGCGCCATTGGAATTCCCGCCTCGAGTCTGAACCAAGACTGCCCAAGACAACAACACACAAACCAGAAGATTACAGCTGAGCTTTGGTGTGTACGACAAGGAGAGACTACCGCAGGCTTAGACAGAGCCAGGTTCCGGCTGCTAAGTCCCAGAGGGCCTATCCACAAATAAAAAGATATCTGATAATACAGCCCTAAGCCTCTTAGTGGATTTTCATCTTCACTTTCAAAATAGATTTAAATCTCCTGTTTTCTCATTTTCTCAGCCAAGGTGGGGGGGGGGAGATTAAACGATAGCTTTGTGTAAAATACGACTCTACACAGAAGATAAGTACCGGCACCCGTGACATTTATCCTGTGTGTTCATCGGCTCTGTGGGATCATCCACTGATTTCAATACTAGAGTGTCTTTAATCACATCATAATCCCCATGTGTGGAAATAATCAAACCATAGGGCTTTTCCAACGGTGACATTTCCCCAGAGGCGCTAAGGGACATGGAAACTGCCTGCCTCTGCTGAGGGATTAGCTGTGCCTCTTGGGTCCAAATAGATCAAAGCGGTAGATCCCGTGCAGCCTCGGAATGAGTGACTGACTGCTGGCACACAGCACAGAAGGGTGTGCATGGCTAGGACAGACAGATGACTGCCCTGCTCTGGTTCCTCCAGGACACTCACCTGCATGGTCTGTGCAGAAGGAATACTTCTGGTCTTGTTCGTAATTGGAAGTCGTGCTACACCACAGATGTCCGTCTTGCCGCCCTTCGGTTGTGCAGGAATAGAAGGTCCTGCCGTTGTAGGTGAATGGGAGGACACAGGGCTCCCCGTTTGAATTGCCACCGTATGTCTGGGTCACGGCTATAAGCATAACCAAGAGTCTCAGTCAATACAGTTGTTTCCACCCTCATCTCTGAGCCCAGTGGCAGCAAATTTCTAATTTAAATGGAGACTGTGCTACTATAGGGCTAAGATGAAAAGTCAAGCCAGCTGGTTAAGGGTAAGCCAGAGTTCCCCTGTTAATGTCTCTTGGAGACACTTCTGCCACCGTGACTCAGTTTCCCCATTTGTAAAGCTTTATTAATACAAGTCATTATGATTCGAAGATGACACAGAGAGATAGACGGTTATATTTACATCAGAAGAAACAGTATATAAGGCTGCCCTAGAAAAACAATTTTAAAAGAGAGCATTTTTGACCCAGAAGAGGCCGTGTGCTGCTGAAAGACATCTATAACCCCAAATTGAACTCAGAGTACGGATTATTGGCTAGTTGAGAAAAAAATAATAAAAATATAAAAAAAAAACAAAAACAAACAAGAAAAAATGGTGTTCTTGCAGCATACCTTTCGGCAAATACAGATAATACAAAGCAATTTGTTTGATCCTCATGATAGGAAGAAAATATACAAGTTGTAAGACTAGAGAAAATGTCAACCACTGTGATTTTTATCACAGGATTATAAACTTCTGGGTTTATGGTTTTACATTCTTTTACCAACAACTAAGATACTGCAGACAGTGAATGTAAGTCCTGTGGTATCACTGCGCAGAGGCGGTGCCTACCTGTCTCCTGGCAGCTGACTCCATTGCCCAGGCACGTGCACAGCATTTGCTTGTTTCCTTGCGACTTCAGCCACTGCATTCCCACAGAGTAGACCACACCACTGTCGGTGACACAGTGGCCGTACGGAGCGGGCTGAGGGTGAGTCTGCGGTTGGTAAATAGCTGTTCGGACATCAGTGAAGGAGCCAGATCCTAAGAGCAGGAGAATGAAAAAGTTCAAAAACTGGAAGAGAGAAGTCAGTGAGTGCAGAGTCTTCTTGGCTTGACCTGCAACTTCCGCATTCAGCCCAAGAAGTGGTTCACGAGACGCCTCAGATAATCTCATCTCATCGGAGCCACCTGAGCAGCACATCTAAGTGACAAACATTATCCTGCCTCACAACACAGCAGGTTATCTTCAACAAACCTTCAGTCATGCTAGGATGCGACCCATCTGTGAGCTCCACACCCTTCTACCACTCCCGTCCTGCCTGGCTGCTTGTCTTCCCTGCCCTGTTCTAAGCTTCAACCCACTGAGCTGCGCATCATTCCTGGGTACCATGCTCCCTCCCCTGCCTTCTCCCTATGGCTCCCCATTCACCTGAAATGGTCTGCCTCATCTTTCTTCCCTCATAGCACTCATATGCTCGGTGTGTGGTCTTTCCTTTTCCCGAGACACACACACACACACACACACACACACACACAATCCACAGGAGATATCCTGCCCTCTCTAAAACTTGGTTCTCAGGAGGACACCCTAAGTTAGCCCTCTTCCTGGGTGTAATCCTCACAAGCTTCCTCTGACAGTTAACACAATAGATTGTGCTAGGTTCTCTTTTAGAAATCTGACTTTTGAAGGTCAGAGTCCGTAGCAGCAGCAGAGCTGGCAGTGGAAGAGCTTCTAGAGTGAATCTAGCCTCTCCCCCAGCGCTGGTGAGCTCGAATACCCAAAGAGAACTCAGAGGATGCCAATGGTGTCAAGGCCCACCATACAGAAGGATGTCAAGGCCCTCTAGAAGAGGCTGTTTCGTTTAACGGTGTTTCTCAAACCTTTTAATAATGAAATACCTCAGTATATTAGTGATATACATAAAAATAGTTAACTGGGATTAAATGTACTGTTTAATTATATTTAATCCTTAATGTTGTTCAGTAGAATGACATTCGTAGCTGTTCTTCCTCTGTCTTATGGCCAATAGCTGTTTTTATTGATGATAATTGGATAATGTAGAGATCATCAAATGTAACCTTGTTTGCTTTCACAAGGATTAATTAGGTCAAGATAAACTCATCAAAAGGGAAAAAAATCTAATTACTATTAGCTGAATGATTGATTGCTAAGAGGCTAAGTAACAAGGCTGGGATATCACACAGTCAAATCGAGACGAAAACCCAGAGTGCAATGGGGGTGAGGGGAGGTACCATCACAAGAGCTGCATTTCCTTCTTCAGATGTGTGTGTGCTCGCGTGAGAGGCGTGAGAGACGGCGTCTTACATTGAGCAGGTTTGACTAGAACTCACTACGTAACCAAGGATGACTCTGAACTTCTGATCCTAAATCCCTCTACCTCCTGATCCCTGGAATCTCAGGCACAACCCACCCTCCTTTTATTTAGTGATGGGGAACCAAAACCAGGGCTTTGCGCATGGTTGGCAAGCGCTCCGAACCCTTCCTCAGACTCTGACAAAGCATCCGAGATACATAAAAATACCTCTATTTGTTTTAGTTATTCTTTTAAATTTATATAATAAGCCGGGCGTGGTGGCGCACGCCTTTAATCCCAGCACTCGGGAGGCAGAGGCAGGTGGTCTACAGAGTGAGTTCCAGGATAGCTAGGGCTACACAAAAAAACAAAACAAAACATAATATATAATAATTATTGGGGTGTTTTGGGAGGGTGCTGGGAATTGAACCCAGGGCTTGAGGATTCCAAGTACATACCACACGTTCACTCACTATTACATGTACATGTGAGGGAGGGTGCGTGCACATTATCTATGTGCACATGCATGTGGAAAGCTTGTGCATGCAGAAGGCCGGGGTTACGCCCAGAGCCATGTATCTAGTTTTCTAAGACACCGTCTCTCACAAACCTAGAACATGACTTCCCCCAACTCCTCCAAGAAAACCATCTCACTAACCTGGAACCACCCACACACTTCCAAAGTAGTGTAAGTTGGCTGGTCTGTAATCCCCAGGTATCCTGCCTCCACCTTCTTGGTGCTGGAATAACACTATCACACTTGGATATTTACTTTGGTTCTAGGGTGAACTCTATCCCCTGTGCTCAGAAGGCAAACACTGTACTAATGGAGCCGTTACAAGAGTACCACTATGTTTTCCAACCCAATCCTCTGTGCTAAAGGCATTTCTCAACTTCATTCCACTCAATTTTGTTCACAATATAGAATGAATATTTTTAAACAAAGTTATGTGAATGATTCCAGCTTCTTAGCTGCAACTCTATAAATCACTCTGGCATGGAGCTGTCCCCCGGTCCCCAGCGCCTCACCGGCTGAAGCACTTTGTAGAGCGTGTCGCTCACACTTCCACTCCCCTCTGCCGTTGCCTGTGCAGACACACTGAAGCAGGTTTCCTCTGTTGTCCTTCTTGCTCCACGTGTCTCCAATTCTATAGGACGTCCGGGTGTCCTGATCATTGCATCTGTCTGTTTCGGGAGAGAAGCATTGAATATAGAAGTTATCTAGTAACTGACACGTAGCCATCCACACTAAGATGGGAATGCTGCAGTTGAATGCTTTTCTGAGTGGCTCTTGTTGGTGTTACTACATCCTATCCAGTGCTGGTGATGCAGATATTAAAATTTAGATACACAGTTTATTACACCTTTCCATTTGCCAAAGGAAAAAAAGAAAAAATAGTGTTCAGTGTCTTTTATTGATTAAAAAAAAATTAAGATTTTCTACATTGATTCTTTGACTCAATTCATTCTCTGGCAATCTACTTTTTACTCCTCAGTGTCTTCCAGACCTTTTCCTGGTAATTACAGCCTATGGCCCTCCTTTCAATAAACAATAGGGAGGCAGGTCTCTTCCAACTGCCCCAGGGAAGCTATAAAAGTTAAACGCACCAATCTCTCCACTTGTTATGTAAAAGCATTCCAGTGGAAAAACAACTGCTTTGGCTAGAAGGTTCTTTTTTTTTTTTTTTTTTT
The DNA here is from genome assembly GCA_902729485.2 of Mus minutoides. NCBI lineage: Eukaryota > Metazoa > Chordata > Mammalia > Rodentia > Muridae > Mus > Mus minutoides. The sequence goes on from LR750253.1 coordinate 105,296, forward strand.
TTTTTGCCCCACCCAAAACCACCTGCTTTACAATTACAAAGTCACCCAGCAGGTAACCCCAGCACCAGCACCTGGGAGGTAGGAGCAGGAGGGTTCAGAGCCCAAGATCTCTCTCTCAGCCACATAGTTAGTTCTAGGCCAGCCTGGGCTTATGAGAACCCTCCCGGTATAATAGTAATTGTAATAACAACAGTAATAATAAACAATAGCAACAACAAAATAGCTTATCCCATGGTTAAAAAGTCTCTTCTGGAGTTAAGGATGCTGTCTCTTATTATCCCTGTAAAAAGCTGGCCCCAGGCATCCTTCTTCTCCCTTCTAAGATTGTCTTGAAGTCTTAATTGCTGCCTCTGCCTTCAAAGTTCCATCTGTAGAATTTCAAACTAACAACAGCCTTGGAATTTGCTGAAGCATACATTTTAAAATGAATGCTAAAAAAAAAAAAAAAAAAGTCAAATCTAGATATCTTGAACGTGTTTTGTTTATCCGGCTGAAACTAGTAATTAAAAATGCCACCCAAGTTGAAATTCTTTGCCACACAAAAAATAAGTCATGGAAAAAGATCAAATGTTTTCCCCCAAACTTATAGGCTCCTTAGATCTTTTGATTTAAAACTGTGATGATCTTCAGTCTTCAAGTCCTTTGTGGCAGTATTTTAGTTGAAGACAAATTAGACATCTAATGCTGGGCCACTGAGCTGGCTTAGTGGGTAAAGGCCCTCGTCACCAAACCCGACAACCTGAGGTCACTGCACCCTGCCTGCTCCAAACTGTCCTTTGTCCTCCACGTGAACGCTGTGGCGTGTGCGCCTCCCACCTCCGCACACAAAATAAACAAATGTAGAAAGAAATCTAAGTCAGACTCTACCCTATCTCTTAAAACTCTTCTGACAGTATGCGAAGTTTCTCAAACAAATAGCATGTGATCAACGAAATTTTACTAAGTACCCACTTTGTATGTGGTGATCTAGGAAGGGAAGTACGAACTGGGCAACAGCTTAGCCTTCAGAGAGCACTTAGTAAGTCAAATATGAGGAAGGCTTGTGTAATAATCACTTACAAAGCTCAGCATTAGGAGTTTCAACAAAGATACTGAAAACAGGCTCAGGTTTGACAACACTGTTAGCTGGGGTCTTGGCAGAAAAGGCGCATCCCTTGGACCTGTTCTTGTGTGTATATGCGCTTGCCTGAATCAATGGCTGATTTTTTTTCCAGACACTGCAAATGCAGCAAAATTTAAGTCACAAAGTTAGAGCCTGACTGCTCACATTGTAGCATAAGAGCAAGGATGGGTTATAATTTAACAGTCTCTCGGCCCAATAAATGAACAAACAACACACAGAAATTCATCCCACTTTCCTATTAGAAGGATAATACTGGGTACTACTCATTTCCACTAGGTTCTTGTTTAGTCAGTAAACCTTATTTAAATTTCAAATATAGAAGGAAATCCGAACATGGGTAGAGCCCTTATTTCCAAGTCGATAGCTCCCCCAGGTCAAAGGATTCATTTACATGCTACTTTAGGCATTTAATTGTCCTTAGTTCCAGAAAGATATCTCTGTGATAATCTCCAGATCAAGGAAGACCCATCCAGCATGTGAATAATCACTAAGGCTCTTTTGATTTTTACTAGCTGACCGCCTAAGGCAGTGTTGAGCTGAGAACTGCTTTTTCTAGTTATTGAGTGTCCTCTGAAGAAGCAGACTGTGTTGGTTATACCATTTTTTTCTGGACATCTTATGACACCGTAGAGTCGCCAAAGCATTACCCAGCATCGCAACTCTCTCTAGGAATCCAGAAGCAAGAGCGGGCTGCATTTTCAACAGAAAAGAGCTAAAACCTACTTCTGGAGGTACAGGTGATGCGTCCATTGCCTTCGCCTAGACAAGTACAGTCCACCATCATCCAGCCTTGGTAGGGCTTTTCCCAGGTCTCCCCGACGACGTAGGACGTTCCAGCAGCATGATCAAAACACTTCTCAGCTGGAGAAGAAATCCAAAAGCAAAAAGAAAGGAGGAAAAGCGATTTAAAATGATAGCGTCTCCCTATAATTTACAGTGTAGCATGGAAGCAAAACCCCAGCCACATTTCTTAAAGTGGCACTCTGTTCAGAAGAGCAGGCACGCCCTGCGGCTAAGCACAGAGCAAGAAGCCAGAGCAAGAGGAAGCCCCAGCCTTGCTGCAAGTAAATTCTGTTGTCCTAATGAGTACACAGACCGTATTTTCTGCCAGTCCTAAGCTTCCCACTAGCATTTCAAGTGGAAAGAAATGCATGTCTGTACCCTGTGGGAGATGACCCTATGCAAAATCCCGATCTTTTTCTTTTAATTCATTAATTCGGTCCTGGGAATCGAACCCAGAACCTTATGTTAGCCTCAGCAAGTGCTCTCTACCACTGATCTCTGTGTGTCCCTAAACTAAACCAATATAAAATATGAACGACCTACAAAGAATGAGAGGAGCACTATTTAAATTTTAGACTAATGTTAAAAAACAAAAACAAAACAAATCTGAAAAACCACAAGTCTGATTTGGAGAACTAAGAAATAGAACCCAAAACTTTGGGCTTTACAGAGTACAACCGAGGCTGAGACAAAAATAAATAAAACAAACAAGCAACCCCCCCCCACACACACAACCTTTAATGTTTGTTTTTAAGGAAATTACCAAGGTGTGACCAGAACCACATGGCATTTTGTGCTTTAACTAACTGCGTTCCAACAAGAAATGTGTCAATAGTGTAATTTTTCCTCCTTTAAATAACATGTCTTCTTCACCAAGGGGACAGCATAGTATATAAACAAAAGAAATCACTTCTTCCTAAAGATTTAACTCTACCTTGTGCTTTTCAAACAACATTAAGTTTTTTTTATGTCTCATAGTTCAGGATCTGATTTCCTTAAGGCTGGTGAATCAGCACATTTCACTGGTTTGTATGTTGTGATTCAGCTAGCTGTCCTGGCCAGTGATTTGGCTTAGAACCCTGCTTGTGCCTCCATTCCCCTCTATCCCCCGTACGAGCCACTTACCTATAGGTTTGCAGGTCCATTCCCCTTTTCCATTTCCCAGACACAGACACTCTAACATGTAGCCACCAGTCTCATGTGGCCTCCTCCACTTGTCACCAATCTTGTAGGACTGACCCCCTTCGTGGCAGCGATCTGTTATAGATCAAAGGTAAACGTTAGGGGAACGTAATTCGGAGAATTCAGGGGGTGCTCATCTTCTGTTCGGTCTGAGATAAGTACGTATGTTAGCCAAAATGCAATCCCTAACTCTGTGATCAGCTCTCCTATTCAAAAAAAAAAAATCAGAAGGCTAACAACATATCTTCTCACTTTGGGTCAATCATTAAAGCACAAAGGGAAGGCCATGGAGAACTCTGGATAACAAGAAGTCATAAATCATGGATCCCCAGAGAGATCACAGATAATCTCTTTCCTAGACAGAAAAGAGCTGGGGAAAACTGTCCTCCTCCTAGACAGCAAGGTGAGCTACATGGGCATAACAATCCAATCTCCTGGAGAAGGGAGAGCCTGCATTCTACTCCAGGGTGGAAATAGCACTCTGGCAGAAAGCAAGCATACACACTCATGGAAACCCTGATACTTTCTTAGGCTGTTAAACCCAATGGCTGAATTGTATGCAGGGTCACAAGTACTGTGTACCATCGACCCTTGGGCTTTGCCAGGAAACTTGGAAAAACCCTAACATTAAATGTTGGAAATATTGATTTGATCTAGTCAGAAGGGACTAATTGGTTCTTTTGGACAGAGGACTTATATTTAAAAGTTGGTTTTTAGAGAAAGTCTTATTAATAGAACGTACTGACAACCCAATGAGTCACACTAGAAAGACTGCTGTAGCTGTAGGCTTCCTGAGAATAAGCCCAGGACCTAAAGTTCCTTGGAGATGCACCGTGCTCATCAGTCTGTGTTGAATTTGAGAACAGCAAGATCTCCCCAAATCTAGTCTATTCATCACAAAGAACCAGACTCCACGACAGAACAAAAACCCTTCTGGCTCATAGCTACAGAGTATAATATGATCAATCTGGCTTAAAGAGGCCCTGATAATTTACAATAGGTAGGTCCTTTGGGCATATCTTATTGAAAAGAACCAAGAAATCTTCCACTGTCCACACAGACACATACAGACACACACACACACACACACACAGAGATTCCATCTCTGCTTAGATCCATCTTCCAGATATACAGGAGCTAGGTGGGTGACCACATAAGGTTTGGTCATTGAAGTAAAAAGTATTCACTATTCAGTCAGGGATAACAGGCAAAGGCAGGGACAGGCAAGAGGGAAGTGTGTCTATGTGACCTCCATCGCTCCACAGAAGGCCTTTCTTACTTGCAATGGTACAGCTGATCCTGCCTCGCCCAGCCCCGATGCAGGTACAGTCCCAGATCATGGAATCTTTAGGGCGCTCGTAAGTGTCACCCACTTTGTAAGTGTTCCCAGTGTATTTGTCAAAACAAGTCTCTTCAGCTGTGGAAAGGAAAAAAAAAGTCCACGTGAGTCTCACACACATACAAGGCTACTTTGAAACTTAAGTGAGACAAGTTTTTAAATTAGGCTTTAATAAAACCAGAGCTCTTGACCTTTGGCCCGCTCTCCGCTGTTCCCTTACTTATAATGTAAAGAGTTCTCAGGAAAAAGCCCCACCCTGCGACCAGCTGAGTAGCAGAGGAAAGATTTCAAATTCCAGTCTCAAGCCAGAGAAATCAATTCAAGGGTCACAAGGGACACAAACAGTTTGAAGGTTGCCGGCCTCCCAGCAGTTGCTGGCCTTTTTCAGGCCCACTGAAACATTTGCCCTGTACCCTCTCTCAGCAGCCTCTCTGACGGGGCTGCTGTAGTTGACAAGAAGCATATCAAGGGGCTTCAGGAGTCTCAGAAGTGGCTGAGGTTTTCTTTTTTTTCCACGGAACCTTAGCTAAGAAATCACTTTACCACCCCCTGCCTCAAAGCAGCTCTTGGCCCATAATCGGGAGCCAAAGGATCCAAGATAACTTTCTAATAAATTAAAATTCTATAAACAAACTTTTTATAAGTTTTCTTCTTGAAGGGAGACACGCAAAACCTTTCATTTTCTAATCAAACGCTCCGAGGGAATAAAAAGGCAGCTCTGGAGACTACTGTGGGTTGCATTTGTTTTAGAGGTAAGAGCATGTGAAAAGCCAGTATAAGAAGTCTAATAAGAGGGAATTACAAGCGACTGGAGGGGGGTGGGGGCAAATGTGGTTTTACTTAGAGCATCATCTCTGCCAGGGACCAGACTGCCTTCCACTTACGTTCAGGTTTGCTCTCGCAGTTAAAACCTCGGCTTCCTCCATAGCAGGTACAAACCAGGGCGTTGCCTAGGTAGGTCCGTTCCCACTGCTGATTTATCTGATAGTGCTTCCCATTGTCAAAACAGCCAGCTATGGAAGAATTGATGGGGAAAGTTATTAACAGTTCCATCCCTCCCCCCCTTTTTCCCCCTACAAAACTACTGGATTTTGCCAACTGACTTGGTGAGCCTGAACAAACACAAAAACTCTTAAAAGCAATATCCCACTAAAGTTCAGATGTGAAAACTAGCTAATCAAAGACTTAAGCATTGTTTATGTAGGTGGATGTTTAGGGTTTTTTTTTCCTTCTTATCTCTTAACTTGGGTAAAAGTTATACAATGACGTCATGTCCATATGGTCAGGGGAACTACCTCAGCAGAATTGAAACATTCTGAGAGGCAAAAAATAGAAATTACTTTTAAATCCTGCGGGCTTCAATACTCTTAACAACAACAGAAAGACAAGAAAGAAAGCTTTAAGTTGGGTGTCCTGATGACTATGCCAATAAACCCAGCTCTGTAGAAACTGAGGCAGGAGAAATTGCTCCCAAGTTGAACACACAAGCCTGGACAACACAGGAGAATGCCAGGCTAGCTTAGGCTAACAGTGTGAGATCATAGCAAAAAAATATAAATAAATAAATAAATAAATAAATAAATAAATGAAAATGATAAAAAGGAGGGAGAACTTTTTAAATTTCCTCTAGCCCAAGATAAAGAGTGTGTCTCTGACAAACTGGAAGAGAAATGGCTATCCTTGCTCTTGGGGAAGAATCCTAGCCCCCAAAGGACAGAGCCAACTAACATCTCTTTCAAGTTGGTAAGAAACTACCTATTTAGATAGTCTTACCTCCTCCCCGTGTTAAATATTTAACCAGCTATTTACTGATAAGGAAAATAAGGATGGGGGAACCACACTAATCTCTGATGTAAAATTTGCAAGTTCGCGTCTCTTTTCTCTTTCACAAGTTTTGGTTCCTGGAAGGGCGAACTGAAGGTGTAGAATTTGTTAGTGCACTTGATGGGGAAGAACAGACGGTCCCTACCTCCCTACCCGCAACCAGCCAGTTCAGACCTAAGCCTTTTGTGTCTACAGCTGGTTTCCCTCAATAAAGCGCGCACTCACACACGTTCGCACAGCCACGCACGCGCGCAAAAACTTTAGCCACAACTTGAGCGGGCGCTCGAGGACCAACCCATCCCTGCCGCCGGCCGGTTTGAGCCAGACTGTCGGTACTCACGCTTGCTCTGACTGACAGCCACCGGGGACTGAGGCTGCACGATTTGCTGAGCCTGCCTCTTGCTCTTCCCGGCTTCGGTGCAGCGCACCGACGTCCCCAGGCACAGGACTGCCAGCAGCAGCAGCCGCCCGGGTCCGGGACCCCTGAGCATCTTGAGTGGATGGGAGGAGAGTCGCCCTCCCCAGGAGGCAAGTGGCCACGAACTGTGGGTCCCCTCGCAGCCTGCGGGAAAAGTCCGGAGGTGGGGACGCCGGTAAGAAGATGGGAGGAGGACGGGAGAGGACCAGAAGTTGTGGCCGCAGGCCCGGCTCACACCCTAGGCTTCTTTTCTCCCCCTGTGCAGCGCAGCGGGTGCGAGCGGCTGAGCCCCAAGAGCAGAGGCTTATATGGGACAGTCCCTTCCCGCCCCCCACGAGGCCCCGCGCGCCGGGGAGGAGGGTCCGGTCCGACTCCTCCCGCCCCTCCTGCCGCCGCAGCCGCCGCCGACCGCGCGCCGATTGGCCCAGAGTCCGGGTGACGTCACGGAGTACTGTGGGTTCGCCCCGAACAAAAGAGATGCTGATCTCCCGCCAGGTCTGGGACTAGAGAACTTTTTTTCCCCCCCGCTTTGGTTTCCTTTGCGGGTCGTCAAACTTTTGGGAGGGGGATTGTGGGGTAGGGATGAGAAACGGCTGTAAAGTGAAGTAGATTCGGAGGAAAGGGAGGGAGGGGTTGGAGCCTAATGAAGCCTGGGGTGGTAAGGCTTACCCCCCTCATCTCTTAACTTTTTTTTTTTAATTGGTGGCCGTGGTGGTGTTTGAGAACATTGCGTCACCTCTGAGAAAAGTCTGTGCTCACCAGAGTGTATTTTGTGGGAAGGGAAAAAGTCATAAAGTGGCCACCACCTTGTCCCTGTAGGAATCCAGACTTCACTTTTGCAGCCCCGGGGCGGGGCGGCTCCTTCTGGGTGCTTTTCCTGGGTCCTGGGCGCCGCCTAGGGTTCCCTTTCTTTGCCTTTACGGTGTTAGGTAGGCTCAGACCCTGGTTTCTCCACGCAGTACCTGCCAGGTTTCAAGGAAGAGCCTGGGAGAGAGTGAGCGCGTGGCAGAGGTGACCCCTTCCCTGAGCTTCCACAGCCCGGGGCTCTGCGCGGTGCTCTGCAGATTCCGGACAAACTAGCAGGACCAAGTTTCTCTGCAAAGAGGAAGCAACAGAAAGTTTCTTTTCTAAGTCGTGAAGCAAAGTTTTCCTTTCCTGGGAATGGGGTGCCCGTTTCTTTTAGAAAGGCAGTGGTGAACAGCTTGAGAAGGGGGAAAGTTGAACTGGCTGATGAAGGGTGGGGGCTGGGGGGAGGAACCTTCCCGTCCATGCCACGTTCACTGGGCCATCTGCACTCAAAGCAGAGAGACCTAGGTAGCCTCTGAAGGAGGGTTGGGGTGGAGATGGGTACAAAGATGTAATGTCTTGCCTTCCTCCAGCCTTCCCCCGAATTCCCTTGCATGTATCTGGGCGTTTATTTTGTTTTACTTTTTTTTTTTCCCCAGACTTCACAGTCATGACAGAATTCCACTATCCACCCCCTTCCCCGCCGCCAGATTTTTTATATTTCAATTGTTATCTGCTCCAAGAATGTATAAAGTTCCACTGAAAATTCTCCGGACTTCCTACACTACTGAGGTTGAAAAGGGAATAGGAGCCGTCCCCCTGAAGCCAGCAGCTCTAACACGTTTTTTTTGGGTTTTTTTTTTTTTTTAATCTTTCAGACACACACAAGCCCAGTTGCTTTGATAGGGCTTCAAAAACCAAGAAGCCCACTGTTTTCAAAGCAGCAGATCCGAACCCTAAACTTGGCTTTCTCTCTCGTTTGCTTTGAGAACATATTAAAGCTACTAGCAAAATATGTTATTTGTACCAGGTTCTTGTTTTCTCCAAAAGTTCTGCCTTAAGGATAATTTGAATTTGTGTGCTTTATAAAATCCTCAACACATTAAAGATGCAAAATTAACATTTATTTTTATTGATGTAAAGAACCAAAAACAAAACAAACAAAAAAACCCCACAGCGAATGCCAGTTTCTTACAAGCAGTGTAAAATAAGTCAAGAATCTTTGTGACCAACACTCGGGGTTGAACGAGTGCCATACATTCCCCCAAATTTAGAATCCTGTCTGAGTTAGTTTTTTTGGAATTTCTCATCATCCCTTGACAAAATGGTTTTCTCTTTCAGATCTAAAAGGGCTCCTTGTAAAAGAGTGAACTTCTGGGAAGTGCTCTCTCCAGGGGGTTGAAGGATACCTGGAAATCAGGATGCTTGCTTAGATAAACCTGAAGGGAAGGCTTTCCACAAATATGGCAGATTCTGGAGGAAGGAAATAAGCGGTTAGAAAAGAATTTTGTCACAAAAATATTATAGTTTGGTATATTTACCATACTCAAAATACTTTAAAATAATATACTTATTGGAAAGGTTTGCGGGGAACCCACTTTACATTTCAGAAGAAAGTTTTCTCTTTCAGTCCCATTGAAAATGTCTCTGGTGGCCCACAAGCAAAAATATTTGGTTGAATTTTATAGGAATGCTTTTTCTTGAAAGTTGTATTTTGGTTTTGATTTGGGACATGGAGATATTTTCTTGATTAAGGTAAACTGACCCGGCTACAGTAGCCTTCCCCCATCCAGATCTCATCCAATTCAAGTCGATTATCTCTAACTCAGAGATAATTAAATCTTAAAGACTATAGGGGACCCAGGTTCTATTCCCAGCAACCACATGACCATGACCACTCACAACCATCTGTAACTCTAATTCTAGGGAATCAGTTGAAATTATACCTCGCCAAACTTTTGGGGTTCTGTTTTGGGTGTTTTTGCTGTTGCTGCTGTTGTTGGTTTGTTTTGGAGGGATTGTTTCGTTTTGTTTTATTTGACTCTTTGTAGGACTTTTAGCATTCTCTGGTTTTATTTCAAAGACCTGATCCTAGGTTGCAACAACGGAGCATCCTCATTTCTTAGTTTTTTTAGGAGGAAGTTGGCCTGAATTCAGTATAGTGGTGGCTTCTCTTTCCCCATCAACTCCTCGGGGGCACTAGCTATCTGTGTGTGTGTGACGGTATAAATGTGACCAAGACACATCTAACTATGAAGGGCTGTCCCTTGCTTCCCCCTGTAACTGCCGTGATGGCAGAATTTTTTTCAGTGTTTCTGACAATGTAAAATTTCACTGGGAAAAAGGGAGTGCATACATTTGTGGGGTACATTCTTCTCTGTTGGAGGGAGATGATCAAGAGTGTGTGTGGTATAGAACTTGAATTGGATTGACTTCTTTTGAGTTAAAGTCATAGTTGGGTGAAGAGCAAAGATAATTTATTAGACCCACTCACTCAGGACTGAAATAGAAACAGCTCACGGGATAAGTTTTAAGGGTAAATTTTTATGTTCTAAGCAAAAAGGTGTTTGTTTGTTTGTTTGTTTGAAGACTAATAAACATTATAGGCAATATCCCTAGTGACCAAATTGCTTGCCTATTGAGGGAGGGGAACCCCTGATAAGAACATCTGGACTTTAAAGAATACAATTGGGTGACAGTGGCTGGTTTTTGTTTTGTTTTGTTTTGTTTTCCTGAAAATCTTTGGCCTTTATCCTCCTGTTAATCCCTGAGTCCTGCCAGGGGAAGTCTTTAGCTGGGTGACCTTGAAACTTTTAGCCTCCAGACCTTGTAGTGTGTTCATAAATGTCCTGATTTTTTTCTATCCGTAAGTTGGATGGAGATAGATTACAGTTGTTTTGTTTCTTTCAGTTTTTAGGGTTTGGCGTGAAATTCTTCCTTCTTTTTCTCCTTAAAACAGCCACGGTTGCAAAACTGCTGCTCATTTAGCACAGGTGTAGAAAAAGCATTAGCTGCCCCGTGGGCAGGCCAAGTGGAGAGAGGGTCTGAGCAGTTTGTCCAGACATGACAGGAAGAAGCCGGCAACTGGGGAGCAAATATTTGATAACGGTTTTTAAATTATGCCGTGAAAGCTGGCTAATTTTAACTTAATAAGCATTTTATTTATATTTGAAGATGCTTTAAAAAAAATCAGCACTTTAAAAAGCCTTAATCCATGCCTTTTGCTCCTAAACGGGAATACTCTTTTTCTCGTTAGAATGATGTAACTCCCGAAGGCTTTGCAGAGGAGTCGACTTCATCTAGTAAAACGGAAAGAACTTCTGTGCAACTGGACCACTTCATCAGACTGTCTCTCCTTCCCAAGACGGGCAGCATGTGGTTGGGAAATCTTTATTTATATTAATTGTTGATTCTTTTTCCAGCTTGGCTTTATCTTATGTTGGCAACATGATTTTAAGCCCAATATTGCTATGTTGGCAATTTGTTTTGGAAGGTTGACGTAAAAGGAAAAAAAAAAAAACTTGAAAGATTTTTCATATTTAAATTATTTTCTTTTTTTTTAACCACCATGTATAATATTCCTGTATACAATTGGTCATGAAGGTAGAATCAGATGCATAAAAATAACCATGAATATTATGCTTTAAGTAAAAATGTATACCAATAGTAGACTATTGTGATAGAGGTGTCAGTAGTCGTTCTTTGTGCCTAGTTAGTGGTGACAAATTAAGGTCACATCCAGCTGAATTATAAAAATGAAAACAAAAATATAGTTCTCTCAAAATTTACACTAAATCACATCCTAGGTTAATTCAATATATTGTTTTATTAGCTATGAAAATTTTACTTACATAGAATGGACATTTAAAAAAAATCACTGTTTAAAAAATGAAAAAGGAACACATAGTTCCCATGCAAAGAATCATAACATTTCAATAGCTCGATAGGAAAAAATTAAGTAATTAGATTTTCTTAAACACTGATCTAAGCTGTGTGACTTTACTAACAACCTGCATACGCAATTCCTCAGTCACCTACGAACAGCTGTCTCCTTCCCCAGCGTTAGGAATGGAACCCAGAGCCTGAAGCATGCTAATCATGTGCTTGCTCTCAGCACCGAGCTTTGGCACCAGCCCCCACCGAGAGCTTGCAGGAACATCCCATTGTGCTTACAAATATAATCTATGGCTCAGAAAACCTCTAGAATGGCATTTTCTTCTCTGTGTAGCTCTGGCTGTCCTGGAACTCACTCTGTAGACCAGGCTGGCCTCGAACTCAGAAATCCGCCTGCCTCTGCCTCCCGAGTGCTGGGATTAAAGGCGTGCGCCCCCACGCCCGCTAGAATGGCATTTTCTAAGTCACCAGTCTCAGAAATGGTGCATCACTTCGTAATCTCGCTCTTGCAACAAAAATAATCTTGCTCTTGCAACAAAAGCACCCATAAAGCAATTAATTGACTACAGGATATGGGAAGATGTCATCGCCAACATGAGACTAATCGTCTAAGAGAGGTCACATATAAAGCTATGCACAGCTGTGCTACTGGCTCCACCTTGCTGTATAGGACTGTTCAGCCGAGTGACAGGCAGCCTGACTAATTTTTTGGTGGACAAGTAGGGGGTTCAAGGGAGGGGGATTGAATCGGGCTTTAGACCACACCAAGCATACTCTGCTGAGCCCGGAGTTCCTTTGCCTAGTTTGGGCATGTTGGATCAGATGTGAAAGACTAGGGACTCTCTCCTAGCCTGAAAGCTTGGTGGGAATGGTCTGCTTTACAGTTGGCTTCTGGAGGCTCAGCACTGTCCTCAGTGCTCCCTGGGAGCGAGCACTTGGTAAATGAAGAAAGAGTCTAAGGACTGCTTTTCTGGCCACACGGTGACCACAGGCAGGGGAGTTGGGGGTGGAGAGGAGGTCAGTACTCAGTACTTTGCATGTGTTATTTAACTTTGTCCTCAAAGCAACTGCCAGAAATAGATATTAACAGCCTCTTTTTACTTTCTGAGGCTCAGAGTTTAAAGATGAGACTGAGCTGGAATTTAAATTAAGGTCCCTGGCATAAAATTCATGTCCTTAACCAAGACATTCAAGGCTTTCCCTGAAGTGATTTTTGCCCCACATAAGTTACAAGCAGTGTGGGAAACTCTGTGGCTTTACCTTAGCTCTTCCTCCTCTTCCTCCAGATCCTCTTGCGTTGCTCTGGGCCCTGGGGCCTGGCCACCTGAACTATTCAAGCCAGCTGCCTGCTTACAGGAATATAGGAGGAAAGGGGACAGGAAATGTCTTCCCCACCCCTGCTCCACTCCCCGCTGCCCTTCAGAGAGCAGCTTCCTGCTCCTAGAACTTGCCTTTTCAAAGTGGGGGCAATATAGATCAAGATTGGTCTGAACTTGGGGTAGGGCAAGTGGGTGAGGGAATACAAAATGAGTTCTTCTAAGGTATAAAATAAAATAAAATAAAATAAACTTCTTTAATTGTTAATTTATTCAATTCTAATCAAATTTAACTCATCTCTAGGGATAAGATGGATCAGAGATAGTGCATCAGAAGATAAGCAGACCTATGGTACTCTGATCCAAGTTAGAGCTCCTTCAGGAAGAGGTTCCAGCTCTCAGGAGCTCTGTCCTACCAATGGTGGCCTAGAGTGACAAAATTCTTCCTTTATTTTTTTTTCTTTAAAGATTTATTTATTTATTTATTTATTTATTTATTTATTTATTTAATGTTTGTGAATAGGCCGTCGCTTTCTTCAGCCACACTGGAAGAGGGCATTGGATCTCATTACAGATGGTTCTGGGCCACAATGTGGTTGCTGGGAATTGAACTCAGGACCTCTGGAGAAGAGCAGTTGGTGTTCTTAACCCCTGAACCAACTCTCTAGCCTCTTTATTTCTTTTTAAAAGATTTTTTGTTGTTTGTTTGTTTGTTTGTTTGTTTGTTTGTTTGTTTGTTTTTCGAGACAGGGTTTCTCTGTGTAGCACTGGCTGTCCTGGAACTCACTCTGTAGACCAGGCTGGCCTTGAACTCAGAAATCCGCCTGCCTCTGCCTCCCAAGTGCTGGGATTAAAGGCGTTTGCCACCACGCCCAGCCTTAGTTGCTAATTCTTGAAAGCTTAAAGCATTACTTATTTATCCATCATTGCAACTTTGGTAACATACCTTCCTCCAAAGTCTTCCCGTGAAAAACCACTTGAATTCTGTTTTCTGGTGAAACACAATCCAAATACTAGCAGTCTCTAATCATGACAGTTATGCGTGGTTTAATTTTACGTGGTAACAATACAGCTAAGGCACATAATTCTTTTCCAAACTGAACAGTTAGTGTCTGGGTATGGATTTCCCCTTGTAGCTCTCCAGTCTGCTGCTGATCCTGTGTCCTCTAACACTATAGCTTTCCCAGAGTACAATGCTTTAATACAGCGATCACACAGCTACAGAATGTACATCGTGATGTGCCCACCAAATCATTTGAGTCACGCAACGAGGTTGGAATCAGCAGGCAGGTGAGATGATGGACCCCTTTACCTTTAATCTTAGCGCTGGGGAGGCAGAGGCAGGCAGATCTGTGAGTTTGAGGCCAGCCTGGTCTACAGAGTGAGTTCTAAGACAGCCGGAGCTCTACAGAAAAACCCTGACAATAAACAAACAAATAAATGTGCTTCATAAATCTGCAGGTTCCCTGTACATAAAAGTGAAGGACGGTCTTGTTTGCATCATGCAGTAGTTACAACACAAGGTGATGTTTAGGAAGACAGCCTTTCTTTAGTACTTTAACACTTCTCAGTATCCTGGAGACTTTCCAACTATGATGTCTTTGTTAGTTTTTTTTGTTTGTTTGTTTTGTTTTGTTTTGTTTTTGTGTGTGTGTGAGCCATAATTCCTCTGCATTCCATCTCAAAGATACTTGGTAATTTATCCTTTCTTGCAAAGCAGGCTTGTTTCTGTCAGCTGATGCCATGTTCTGCAAGATTCCTGAGACTTCATCAATAAACAGTCAGCCCGCCTGCCTATTTTCTTCTTGCAGTCAAGCTTTGACTAAAATAATGCAAATGTTGAAGACCCTAATGATTAAAACCACTTCACTTTAGGAGAGCAATACAAAGTGAACACAGTGTGTAATTTTGGGTAGGTAGCCCACCAATTCTGTCCCGATTTTGTCCTAAGTGACAAAAGCTTTTGAGTTCAGGCCTACAACATCATAAATGGGAAGCTATTTTTTCTTCAGAAAACAAAAATCTTTCTCTTTTAACTCTTCTTTCTTAAAGTGTGGTGGGTTTTTGTTTTGTTTGTTTGAACTGATTACAAGTGTTTAGATAAAGTTATCACTTAAACACCTGCTCAGATAGTTCAACAAACTGTGCCTCTGGCTGCTCCCATATAGAGGGTTGGAGTATAGAGAGGAAGGTCATTAGAACATTAGAACATTTGAAAAGATGGTTTGTCGCTTTCTCTAAGATATTCCCTTCAGATTTCAGCTGCGTTTTGAGACATACACTTTGATAAGAGTTGTCATGTGTACACCACAGAGTGGGAGGACATCAGATCCCATTACAGATGGTTGTGAGCCACCATGTGGTTGCTGGGAATTGAACTCAGGACCTCTAGAAGAGCAGTCAATGTGCTCTTAACCACTGAGCCATCTCTCCAGCCCTAGTTTGTATTTTCTAGTTTTATGTACCCATGGCATCTGGCTCTTGCCCTGAGGATGAATATTTTGTGATTTATCTCTGCCCTCCTCATCATGATCCTACTTTAGCGTTTCTCTATATAGACCTCTATCTTATTTCAGCTCTCAAATTTTTCATTGATGCTTTTCTCCCAAACAGTACTGTCATGTGTTTATTGGAGGGCACTGACTTCATTCTTTCCAGGAAATCTTTTGTTCCTCACATTGTGTATATATATATATATATATATATATATATATATATTTTTTTTTTTTTTAAGATTTATTTTATTATATGTAAGTACACTGTAGCTGTCTTCAGACACTCCAGAAGAGGGCGCCAGATCTCGTTACAGATGGTTGTGAGCCACCATGTGGATGCTGGGATTTAAACTTATCACCTTCGGAAGAGCAGTCGGGTGCTCTTACCCACTGAGCCATCTCACCAACCCCATATTTTTTCTTTTTTTGGTTTTATTTTATTATATTTGGGGGAGGGGTTTCCAGACAGGGTTTCTCTGTGTAGTCTTGGCTGTCCTGGAACTCACTCTGTAGACCAGGCTGGCCTCGAACTCAGAAATTCTCCTGCCTCTGCCTCCCAAGTGCTGGGATTAAAGGCGTGCGCCACCATGCCCGGCTCACATTGTATATTTTTAAGGGGGTTAGCAGCGACTCCCAGATGTCTACCTAGAGCAGTCTCTTCTGGGCAAGTCTTCTCACGCACAGTTGACTTCCTTTATGGCCTCCCTGGTAGTTAGATACACAGTAGACATCCTCATCAGTGGAATGTGAGAAGTGACATGTTTCAGATCTGGGGTGGGGAAGTCATTCCGCACTGCTCCTCCTCCAGTTCATTCTCACCAGCAGAAATGCAGACATGGCTGACACCCAGCATTTACCGTAAAGACGATGAAAATATTTTGGAAATTATTTTGGCTCTGAAACACCCTGGTGAGCAGAACTTGACCAGTGACCTGGATCATTCAGTTTGGGACTGTTGTCTGAAACAGAAATAGACATTTTATTCATGAAGTCCCTGTAGGCACATCTGTTACAGAGCCATGCTTTTACAGGAGGCTTTGCCTCCCTTAGCTTCCCTTCTCTGAATTTGCTAGCTTTGTCTTGATGTTGACACCTCTGTACCACAGCCCTCTCTCTTTCTCCCTTTCCATATACACATACACTAGAATTGTAGTTTCTATGCCAAACTCCCCTAATGTTTTGCTATTTACTGCTGAGTGGTAAATGTAGACTGCCCAATGAATATTTCCGAGTCCCTGCTAAGAATACTAATACAGATGAAGGATTTTCCTCCGCTCAAATCTACTTGTTGAAATCCTTATCAGTCATAACCTCACATTGGGACCTTAATGGGAAGCAGAGTCTTTAAAGAAGCAATTAAGTTACAAGTTTCTTAAGGCGAGCCTGATTCTATGTGACTGTTGTCCTTATGAAAAGGGCAGAATTGTCAGTGAGCTGTCTGAACTCTACAGCTTGGTGTTAATGGAGCCTCCAGACTCCAGTGTGGTTGCTACACAAACCTCCACAACAGCTGCAACCAAAGCGCCTGGAGACTTAGTCATGTCACCTGGGGAGAAGAAGAAAGAATGTCTGGCCAAAGGTGATCTGGAATTTGAGGGAAAAGAAGGATTTTAAAGTAAGAAATGGTAATACAAGCTCTGAAGACATATTTAAACTTAAATAGGGAACCAGTTAGTAACATAGAGTACAGGCAGACTTTGGAAGAAAGGGTCAGTGTTTCCACAGATGACTCAGGGGTCAATGCTTGCTTTGAACCTTGGAGGAGCCCATAGTACTTTCTTTTGAATACAGGCTCTCACTATTTAGTCTTGGCTGTCCTGGAACTCATTTTGTAGTTCTGGCTTACCTAGAACTCAGAAAGATACCCACTTGCCTCTGCCTCTGCCTCTGCCTCTGCCTCTGCCTCTGCCTCTGCCTCTGCCTCTGCCTCTGCCTCTGCCTCTGCCTCTGCCTCTGCCTCTCTGCCTCTGCCTCTCTGCCTCTGCCTCTCTGCCTCTGTCTCCTCAGTGTTGGAATTAAAAGCATTCACAGCCAGACCCAGCTTCCACAATATTTTAAAGAGGGGATCCTACTCAAAGAGTAAAAAGATCAGTGGTCAGTATTGATGCCTTAAAAGAAAAAAAAAATAAAATAAAACAAAACAAAGAAAAGAATAAGATCACAAGAAATCTAATAAATCCAAAAAAGAGTATCTGTAAGCCTGGTACAATGAAGAGCCAATTTGAAGGTGGCTTGATATAGATTTATTATTGATTATTGATTGATATAGATTGATATTGATTATTCACTGGACAAAGTAACGAAGCTCTTGGAAGAAGCCCTTTTCCATAAGGAGATCCCTGTGGCATCTAGGATCTCTCAGATGCCAGAGCTGGGCAGATTTATTCTGGTCTTTGAGTAATTTCTAAAGCCAAAGTGACAATAACGAGCCTCTGTTCTGCTGTCTCTGGAGTTTCAAGTCTAAAATGCTGAGCAGAGGTTGATGGCATAGATCTTGCGTGCTTGGTTCTATTTCAAGTACAACCTCTCCACAGTCTTTGAGGCCATAACACAAATGTAGGAGTAACTTTCTAATGCCCAAATCTACTGCTATAGTAAACCAAAATGATATTAACCCTTGCCACTTGTGCTGCTGATAGCTCCATGACCTTTTGAGTCTTGATAGTGGGAACTAGTAGAAGATAATGAAGGCTAAAACAGTTTGTGACATCCAAGCGATGTGGCATTCGTCAGGATGGTTCCTAGGCACCACATGTAATGACTGCTCATTCAGGGCACTTAAGAGATTTGGCAGCTCCAAAGGAAGGCCAGAACATGAGTATAGATGACATTGCCTTATATCAAGATGGCTCCTTGCATGGATGCATTCAGATGAGTTTTGAGGCTGCACACAGGATGTTGTAGCAGGTTCCTAGAGGGCCACCTGAAGGAAATCTGTGGAGTAAATCTCTTCTCCTGATGGCTACCACATTGCAAAATGACAGTGGTGGCAATGCCAGCAAAGGATGAGTCCTTTGATCTTGATGCTGCCCCTGGACCATCTCTGTCCATTAGAATTCAGTGACTTATGCTCAGTTTGAACCTATTAAGAAAGTGCTTATTCAGTAGTGCCTATGATAGCATATCCACAATACAGACCAATGTAAATGGCTCTCCACTGATGACTAAGTCTGGTTATAAGAATCAAAGTAAATGCAAGTTACAAAATGATTTTGACAAATGAGAAGTATTTATAATGTCTGAAAGACCTAAATAGATTTCAAATAAAACTGTTTCACTGGGTTCAGTCCAAAAAAAAAAAAAAAAAGAATCAAAGTAATGGACATTTCTTCTGATAAGCAACTCATAGCCACTTGTTCATGGATGGACCTTCAAGCTCCAGATGACTGAGTAATAAAGACCCTGGAAGAAGAAGTCTAACCTCAGGCTCTCCTTCATTATCTATATCCTCAAAAGAAAATAATTGGTGTATTTTGTTCTCTTGTGTTTTCTGCCAATTAGTATGTATAGAATTGGCTTTTCATGTTAGCCCTACTCATGAATAGCCAACCAAGTCACTTGGTGATGGCAAACTCCTTTCTCATCTTTAGTTTCTTCTGAACTGTGTAGATGTGAATTTCTGAATCTTAAACGTTGGCTTTTTATTGCATGGTGGATACTCTGGGACTACACTTGACCCAGTAAACAAGATGACCAGACTACAGTCTAGAAACTTTCAAGTTAAAAGGAACATGTTGCTGGGTGTGGTGGCGCATGCCTTTAATCCCAACACTTGGGAGGCAGATGCAGGCAGATTTCTGAGTTCGAGGCCAGCCTGGTCTACAGAGTAAGTTCCAGGACAGCCAGGGTTATACAGAGAAACCCTGTCTCGAAAAACCAAACAAAAAAAAAAAAAAAAAAAAAAAAGGAACATGTTACTGTAAGCTGATTGAGCCATGCCTGTCAGAGAGCCCCTTTCCCTTCCCCAGGAATGAGAGGTGAAGCAGGAATCTGCAACTATGCTGATGTGTATATAGTGAAGAAGATTGGAGTTCTTTCTGTAGAGTTCCTGTGGATGGTAACTGGAGCAGGACACTCAACAACTGAGCACTCACCTTGTCAAAAGAATGTCTTCCAATTGCCTTTGAATTCTGCATCCTTTATAATATCCTAAAGTAAAGCCATTGCATCAGGATTCAAAGCAGTTTTTAGAGAGCAAACATGATTTCTCTATCTTACAACTGCTTTCTCTTGGTTATTTTGAAGACATAGTTTTTGAATTAAAAGATATGCCTTATCTAAGTTAAGGAAGGAATTGTATAATAGTCACTTCTAAATATAAAGCATAAACTTTTTAGAACAGTCAAATCTAAGAACCCTAATAATGAGAAACAAGAATTATCAAGACACTTGATTTAAACTAAATGTTTTAAACTATGCTTTGGCTTATATAGATTTTTTTTTTCTATTCTCTTTTTGTTATGTCTCTGAGTTAAAAGGACAACATGAGGCCAGGACAGATGAGAAACTTGTGCTACCAAGATGTGACAAGCAGTCATGCAAACAAGAATTTTTCACTTTCTTGGAAAATCGAAAATAACCAAGACTTATTCCTCAATGCTCAAATATCCCAATGTGCCCTGATCATCAGAACATTTAAGCAGCAAAGCAATTAATAGCTACTAGTTCAGAAATCAGAAGGGATAGCTAATGGTTATCTCTCGAAGGTGTTCATGTTATAAAGGTATACCTAGTAACACATTCAAAACTTTACATAGGTATTTGTTATGGACTGAATGTGTTTTGTCATCTTCTCAGTGTTGTACATTGAAGCCTGATCCTCAGTTTTGGAGGAAGGGAAGGAGAGAGGGAGGGAGAGAGAGAGAGAGAGAGAGAGAGAGAGAGAGAGAGAGAGAGAGAGAGGTGTTCCTGCAGCCAATCTTGATCGCCAACTTAACTGGACCGAGAAGCATGGACAGGAGTAGTATAGCACAAGTCTGGATGCGGGGAGAGGGGACATATTTTCAGGCAGATTCAGTAAGAAGAGAAAATTCATCCTGGCTGTGAGCAGGAACGTCCAATAGATCGGGATCCTACGTAGAAGAAAATGGGGCAAAGGAATAAGTTGTTTCTCTCCTGTCTTTGGTCATAGCACCCAGAAGTGCTGACTAACAGGAAATTGCTTGCAGGTGAGTAGGGTCCTTCAAAAAGCGTTTGAATCAGTTTGCAGGGAAGAATTTGAAATATTTTTATGACGTGGGCTAGAAGCCTGAGCATGCATAAGCAGAGACTCATAACCGGTAATCTTAGTGGAAAGCTCATGAGGTGAGAATGTCACCAGCAACACTGACTGTCCGTGAGGCTTCGTGCTACGCTGTGGTAAATGGCTTTCTGAGACTCTGGGAGAGGCTGAGTCACAAGATGACATACTCATTGGGAAATTTCAGGACAGCTTAGCATTCACACTGTAGCACGGATCTTGCTGGCTGCTTTTAGCCAAGTATACAGTGAGCATAAAACAGAACAGAAGGATTCTGGGGGAAAGGGATTTTTTTTTTCCTACAACAGATGCATGCTTAAAGCTGGATCTCAGGAAAAGGTGGTTTCAAAGAGATGGAGGTGGTTTAAAGAATGCAGGCACACTAGGACCATGGGAATGACACCTTAAAGGCATCTCAAGGTTTAGCTCTTTTTTTTTGGAAAGACTTTCTTCGATGAAGGGAGCATCTCTGAAGTGTCTAGATTGCCCAGGAATGTCTAGGGGATGAATTCACCAGGATATTTTCATCAAACTCAGCCATGAGGCATGCAGAGGCAAAGGCCACTGCAGTCCAGAAGGATCTTGGTTACCACTTGAAAATGGTGGCCAACATACATTAACATAATTATTATGATGCTAATTTTGCAAGCATGGAAAGGAACTAGAGTTATGGGGTCATAAGGGCAAGGCCTGAGATGCCAAAGGCAGATCTGGGAAGGCAGGAAATGTCAAAAGGGTCAGATTCCCTGCAAACAGTCTAGAGACGGTGAAGCATAAAGCTTTGAGGGTAGAGCCCAAGCAACAGTAGAGAGTCCAAGGTGTTTGAGGTGCCAGAAAAGTGAATATATGCTTTCTGCCAGTGTCTGTAGTTGGTATGTGTGCGTGCGTGTATGTGTGTATGTTAAGTTGTGTAGGTATGCATGCATATGTGTGACCATGAATGTAAATACATGAGGCTGCTGTGGGAGTCTTCCTTAATTACTTTCCACTAGTTCATTGAGACAGGTTCTCTTGATTGATCCCAAAGATCACCTATATATTTAGTCTAGCTGGCCGGTTTGTTCTGGGGCATCCCCCGGCCTTCACCTCCTGAGTGCTGAAATCAAAGGCACACTCCCAATTCAGCAGTTCTGTTAGTGCTTCAGAACCACTGAGCCATCACTCCCATCCCCTCTAAATGAATACAGTCCCTCTTCTCTCTCCCTCCCCCTTTTCCCTCCCCGTCTCTTCTCAGGGTCTCTATGTAGAATAGGATGACCTCAAACTATATTTCACCTGTTCCAGACTCCAGGGTATGGAGACTGCCTGCATACAGCTTGTTAGTGGTTTGTTTGTTTGTTTGTTTGTTTGTTTGTTTCTGTTTTTCGAGACAGGGTTTCTCTGTGTAGCCCTGGCTGTCCTGGAACTCACTTTGTAGACCAGGCTGGCCTCGAACTCAGAAATCCGCCTGCCTCTGCCTCCCGAGTGCTGGGATTAAAGGCGTGTGCCACCACGCCCAGCTTTGTTAGTGTTTTCTTTAAAATCTTCTGTGCTTTCATGGCAGAGTTGAGACTTCTGACAGAATCCATGTTGACTTTTTAGTCATGACTCTGAAAATATTTCCTGTGTCCATTTAGGAACAGTCTGCTGACCTTTGGTGTACAACATCACCAAGGTGAAATGTCCTTTCAAATCTGGATAGCATTTTTTCTGCTGTTTTATAGTTCCCTTGCCAAGACATGATTCAACAGTAATAGTTTAAGTACCACAGCTTTCTTATTTTCCTAAAGGAATTAAAACTGACTTTCATATAAAATACTCCTTTTCACACTTCTATTTCAAAGGTTCAAAAATATTTATCTGAATTGCATAACCAAAATCACATACAATTCAGATAGACAGAATGGTACTTGATAACAGACTCCTGATGGACATACTGCTGAGGTTTGGGAACAGAAGGGTACTGGATCATATGCTTTGGGTACACAGTAGGTATCATAGATGGGTATCGGGTTACCATGCTTTGGGCACACAGTAGGCATCACCAGCAGGTATTGGCTTGACATGCTTTAGGAACACAGTAGGCATCAGCAGTCTGCTTTATAAAGAGAAAACAGAGTTTAGGTGTCTGTGTCAGCTGAAAGCTGAGCTGACTGGTCATTGCCAAAGAGTTTTGTTGCCATGTTTGTAGTAGAGTTGCTTCAGATTCTGGATTCTGTTTTGTCCACTAAAGAAGAAATCCCTAAGGGTGGGGTAGGGATCGACGGTTCATTTCTTTCATGTATTTCTTCCACGGATGGGGTACCAGGTTGAAGACATGAGAAAAGTGTTCTCTTTTCACTTCTCTTTTCAGGGGGAAAGATGATGATTCAACAAGCCAGAGGTGACAATTCCTGAGGCTCCAGCCATAGAGGAGGATTTCCTCAGTCTTAGACTCGAGTCTCAGTCTGCTTTGGTTTGAAATGTTGTCTTTTTGTTGTTGTTGTTGTTGTTGTTGTTGTTATTGTTGTTGTTGTTGTTGTTGTTGTTGCTGCTGCCACTGCTTCATACTCCCAAATGATACATCAGCTTTCATGATTCATTTTTATGTTTTCTCACCTACTGCTTTAATATTAGACTCTTTGCCTAGGTAGCAAAATCCAAAAGATGCCCAGAGATTTCAGAGATGGCCAGTGAAAGAAGGCTGAAAGGGTCAAAGACCCTGACAGCACATAATACTGTGTGAGGGGGAATGGCAAATACTAGTATTTTTTAGACAAAGATGACGGCTGGAGAGATGGCTCAGTGGTTAAGAGCACTGACTTCTCTTCCAGAGGTCCTGAGTTCAGTTCCCAGCAACCACATGGTGGCTCACAACCATCTATAATGGGATCTGATGCCCTCTTCTGGTGTGTCTGAAGAGAGTGACAGTGTACTCACATGAAATAAATATAAATAATTAAAAAAAAAAGACAAAGATGAAGTTGTGAACAGATTGGGCTCCATTTTTGATGAGCCACAAGTGCTTGCTGAAGACTGGTTTAAGGATGTCCTTAATATTGACAACAGGAGCAGCAAATGTACAATGGGTATGGTGGTTTGAATATGCTTTGCCCAGGAGGTCTGGGCCTGTTGGAGTAGGTGTGGCCTTGTTGGAGGAAGTCTGTCACTGTCAGACTTCCTGTCTGACAGGCTTTGAGGTGTTCTATGCTCACGCTGTGTCCAGACACAGTCAGTCTCCTCTTGCTGCCTTCGGATCAGGATGTAGAACTCTCAGCTCCTTCTCCAGCACCTTATCTGCCTGCATGCTGCCATGTATCTCACCATGATGATAATGGACTGAACTTCTGAAACTGTAAGCCAGCCCTAATTAAATGTTTTCTTTTATAAGAGTTACCTTGGTCATGGTGCCTCTTCACAACAATAAAACCCTAACTAAGACAATGGGTAAAGGTGCTTTAGCTGTCAAGATTTGAGTTCAATCCCTGGGACCGTCAAGATTTGAATTCAATCCCTGGAACCCACGTGGTAGAACAAGAAAAAAGCTGTCCAGATGTAGACCTCTGGCCGCCACATGAGCATCCTGGCACATATCCCTGTCCTCAAGCATTCCCCAATAGACTGCCAAAAGTAGTTCTCTGACCCCTAAATGCACATGTCCACCCACACTCCCCACTCCACATGCTTTCACACACACACACACACACACACACACACACAAAACATTAAAAATGTGCAATACACAGATATACCCAGCATTTCCTCAAGCTTAGTAAAATACTGACAAAGCAAGGAACTTGTCTTCTGCAGTCCAATGTTGCACATAACTTGTGTGATTCTCACTTTATTCTCATTTGTTAGCGGGCCCCAAAGTTGCAACAATTCAGTCTAAGTTACCTTGTTAATCTAAGAGGAAGATGTTAATTAACCCAACATTTGGGAACATTTCTGGGCGTAATGACCACCATATGCTGAGGATGTGTGACCTGGGTCAGGAAGCCAGGGCAGGATATTTGCATATTAATCATCTTCTTTGCCTTATAATTGTAGCAAAAGTCCCTTTTAAGGAAAGGACTTGCTTTGGTCAAAGCTTGATGAAGCTCCATTTGGTCTACCTACACCATTGGGACACTGCAGAGATTCTAAGTGGCTCTGTGGTTTGGGTTAGATGTTGTCAGTTCATCTGTTGGCATTCCTAGATAATTGGCACTCTGGTTCCATGCTCTGCTGGGATTTGTTAGTGTTTATTTGATTATTTTTAAATCTTTGTACCTCCATCTGTATATCTGTCATCCAAATGTACTGAATGAGATTGTTTTATTCCTTGGGCTCAAAATTTACACAATTTTTAAAAAAAGGATTCAGGAGAACTGAGCATGGTGGTGCACGCCTTTAATGACAATATTATTCAAGAGATAGAGGCAGGCTGATCTCTGTGAGTTCACAGCTAACCTGGTCTCCATAGTGAATTCCAGGATAGCCAGGGCTATGTAAAGAGACCCTTTCTCAAAAACCTGAAAGTTCAGAACCAAAAACAACCACCCCAACTCTTATAACTTCTCTGTGTGTGTGTGTGTGTGTGTGTGTGTGTGTGTGTGTTTAAATCTTCAAAAATAGAATAATAGTACATTTATTCTTGCTAAACATGTGTTTAGCAAGTTATGCACACCGTTTGAACATAACTGGGATGTTGGAGCATACTCCTTAGCAAGAAATGTGGTTCACAGCTTAAATTTGTTTTACTTTCCAGCTGAAACTTTATCTTTAGCAAGCAGAAAGAGGTTTGATTGTCCCACCCTACCACATACCTCAGTAAATGAGACCTATTTTCATTGTTTTCCCACTTTGGCATCCAGGGAGTTGAAGGATGTACCACCTAAAACAGCACTTTCTGGGAGGAGTTCCAAGCGAAGGAAGGGTGGAGCCCAAGGCAGAGAAACTGGCTCCCTGAGGGAATAAAAGAGGTCTGCGTGAAGGGCAAGACCTTGGGTGGGTGTCCCACCTGCCTGTTGCATAGCTTGTTGGCTGCACTAAGCACATGGCCCTGCAGGCAAGGCCAATTCTGTGAATGAATAGAAATGCAACAAAGATCCCAGTGAGCGAGACCCCAACCTAGGTAGAGAAAGACCTTGCAACTGAGCAGGCTTGTTCCATAGTGCTTTACAAATCTATAAATCTGTTACGTCTCTTCACTTTCCCAGAGAACAGACAGTGCGAGAAAATGGTCCAGGAGACGCACAGGACCTGCTCACAGTAAAATCACCACAAGCAAGGGAAATATGATCACTCAAAGTATTCAAAGTATACAGACTTAAAAACTACTAGCCGTATTCTCCAGAAATACTTTATTGTTGTTGTTTTTGTTGTTGATGATGGTTTTGTTTTGTTTTGTTTTGTTTTGTTTTTTGCAAATTAAAAAAGAAAAATGCCAAGCTATATTATATAATGTGACTTTATGTTACTTTTCAGGTAGGTTTGTCTATAACAAAAGCCACTCTTGGTTTTACATTTGCAGGTGCTCTTTGCAAAGACGTGTGTGCATGTGTTTAACATTTACCTCCAGGATTGCTATGTTAATATTACTGTTTCATACTCTGACATTTTAGTTTTAACATTTATATCTGGAGGAATTTAAAACAAAAAGCACTTCCAAAAAAGTATAACTCACTTCGGTAATCTGAATCCATGTTAGTTGTTTGAGAAGAAACTTTAGAAACAACTGTACTAGTTATTTGTGAATGAAAAACATGAAATAAAAAAGGAAAGGATGTGACTGCCTACTCCTAGGTGTGGTGGAGGAGAAAGCTTAAGGTAGATAAAAGGGAGAGCATAGCCATAGGCAGACACATCTGGGAGAGTCTGGAGTAGACAGACTAAGCTGGGTCCCGTGAAGGGAGAGGGGAGGGCACAAGGGAGGGGAAAGGAGCTGCCAATCAAGAAGGGCAGCCTGGACCAAGAGACTGACCAAGAGAGTGGCTGGATAATATAGGGAAGGGCAGCTGGGGGAAGGGCTTCCCAGCCCCTGGGTTGGAGAAATTTAGGGTAGTGGGGTGGGGTATGCCAGGCAGAGGCTGAGGGATTCCTGGAGAACCCGGGGGGCCATGTTGGCTTTGATATGTTAAATTGGCTTCTCAGCCATTTGTTTGAGACTTAACAAGTTGTCTTGTTGTGAGAAAATACCCAGACAAAAGCTAATTGAGGAAGGATGCCTTTTGTCTCCCAGTTTCAGGGTGTAGTCTGTCTTGAAGAGAAGCCTTGGCAACAGGCGTGTGCAGAGGCCTTTCATAGTGCACATACAGTCGGGAAGCGAGGGAGATGGATGCTTGCTCTTTCATTGTATGTAGTATGGGACCTCAGCCTATAGAATGCTGTCATGCACACACACACACACACACACACACACACACACACACGCACGCACGCACGCACGCACGCACGCACACGCACGCACACTGTTGAGCACACGCTTCCTGTGAGCCTTCCCACCTCATTAAAATAACTTAATTTAGGTAATCCCTCACAGGCTTGTTCTGAAGCTTGTCTCCTGGATGATTCTAGATCCTGACAAGTTGACCATCGATGTTAATTTAACCCTCATTGTAGCTGTGGAGTCTACTGAGCCATTTGAGAATTAAAATCTGGTTCATAGGAACTGCTTCTCTGGACATCCAAACGGATGAGCAATATAAAATGTAATTGTATCGAATGAGAATTTTCAGTGACTAAAGACCTATAACTAAATAATAACTGGCAAGATGAGAGAAAAGCAGCTATGCTCTTTAGTGAAGTTTGACTTCCATGACAGTAGATAGCAATTATACAAATGGACATCTTATTTCAGTGTAAGGGTGAACATTCTAACCGCAAGAGCTATTCAGACTGATGTGTACTACTGTGGTTAAACAAAAGCCATAAAAGTGTTTGGTGATGTTGCCTAAGGGGAATATATTCATGCTTGAGTTACATTGAGTGACTTCCATGTCTCTTCCAAGTCTAATACTCTATAAGGGGACCTGGATGTCTTAATGAAGTAAACCTTTGAAAATGTTTCATTTCTCTTCTTAGTAGAATAAGCTAACTATACAGTGTGGTACTTGTGATAGAAAGAAACAAAGAACCTTTAAGATGTATTA
>LR750253.1:132885-148067 GCA_902729485.2 Mus minutoides
GAGCTTAGAAGAAATGCTAACGATGAATGTTTACAAAGTTGACGGGATGTAGTGAACTGGCCATAATTTTTGAATCAACCATAGCTTCTGGTTATCTGCATGGACGAGGCAGCCTTCATGCATAGCCCTTCAAGCGACAGTGGTCAGAACTTGTGACTGGCTCTTAACGTCTTTCAGTTAGACTCCACATAAACTATTGAATTGATAGTGTCATCCCCTCCATGACAACTAGGAGGAGCTGTTTGCTCTTGACTGCCTCAAAGCCATATCCATGGGGTCAAAATTTCCTCCTACTTGTGTTGAATTCAGCTTTTGATCTTCATTGTAAAAATTCAATAATTTAAAAAAAAAATTTTTTTTTTTTGTTTTTGTTTTTCGAGACAGCGTTTCTCTGTGTAGCCCTGGCTGTCCTGGAACTCACTCTGTAGACCAGGCTGGCCTCGAACTCAGAAGTCCGCCTGCCTCTGCCTCCGCCTCCCGAGTGCTGGGATTAAAGGCATGCGCCACCACGCCCGGCCTTTTAAAATGTTTTATAACAAAAACACAACTGCTGAGTTCTTGCACAGTTAAGGATTTATGTCTTATTTTTGTTTTCATTTGTTTTTTGAAACAGCATCTCAACAGATTGACTTAGCTGGCCTGGAATTTGCTAAGTAAACCAGGCTGGCCTTGAACTCAGAAACCTGTCTCTGTCTCCCAAGTGGTGGGATTAATGCTGTTCATCACCACACCCAGCGTCTTCCTGGTTTGAATGAGCTGTTTTGAGAAGATGGCTTGAATTCCCATCTCATCAACTGGGTTGTGTTTCTGTGCCTGAGAACTTTCCATACTTAACTACTTGTTGGCTTGCTTGTGCCCCTCCCTTCCTTCCTTCCTTCCTTCCTTCCTTCCTTCCTTCCTTCCTTCCTTCCTTCCTTCCAACTGCTCTTTTGTTTGACAATAAGAATTTTAAAGCCCTGACTTATAGTCTAAACTGAAAAATATCTTTTCTCTCTAGTAGTTCTGTGAGAACAAACCCAAGCCCCAACCGTAACAGGAAATATGATAAGGAGCAGATGGCTGTGCTGTGTGATGGATGGATGGACTGTCAGCCCAGTTTTTGGTGCATACATTCTTGGGAGTAAAGGACAGTGAATTGAATAGTCCATAGACATTTCTGGTGTCTCCCAAAGATGTCAGGTCTATGGCACTGCATTAAGGAAACAATATTAGATTGGACACCCCCAGATAATATTTTTCCACCCCTCCCCTTCTCCCTCTTGCTCCGGCCCATAGGTTTTAGGGTTTTTATTTGTTTTCTCCTTAAGGATGGTCATGAGTCACCATGTGGTTGCTGGGATTTGAACTCATGACCTCCGGAAGAGCAGTCTATGCTCTTAACCGCTGAGCCATCTCACCAGCCCACTCCCAGATAATGTTACATTTAACCTAAAAAAAAAATTTGTTTTGCAGATGATAGCAGTCGACATTAGCCATTTCACATGGCTTAGCTGACTTCAACAAAAGATCGCATATAAATTTTCTATAGCAAAAAAAAAAAAAAAAAAAATCTGGGAGGTGGTGGCGCACACCTTTAATCCCAGCACTTGGGAGGCAGAGGCAGGCAGATTTCTGAGTTCAAGGCCAGCCTGGTCTACAGAGTGAGTTCCAGGACAGCCAAGGCCACACAGAGAAACCCTGTTTCGAAAAACCAAAAAAAGAAAAAAAATTCTATAGTTATATGACAAATTGTTACAAACTTAACTTAAAACAAAGTTTTTCTTTTTCTTTCTTTCTTTTTTTTTAATCTTACAGTTCAGTAGGTCAGAAGTCTAGGCAGGCTTGACTGAGTTTTCTGATTAGGGTCATGGAAGACTAAAGTCTAGGCAGTGTTGGGCTCTGGTGAGGAGTCTACCTCTAACCTCTAACCTCTAACCTCTAACCTCTAACCTCTAACCTCTAACCTCTAACCTCTTTTAGGTTGTAGGCAGAGCTTAGTTTCTTTGCCAGCTGCCAGAGGTCATTCAGAGAAGCTAGAAGCAGCTCTCTGGCCTTTGCATGTGGTTCAACAAGAAACGGTATACTGAAACTTTGTGCTTTGAATCTCTGACGTTTCCTTTGTCACCAACCTTTTAAAGGAATCATTTAATAGTTAATTTTGGCTCAATTACACATCTGCATTGTAATGAACTCAAAGTCAATTGATAACTAATCACATTTGTAACATTAGTTGCATTTACAAAAACCCTTTTCTGTACACAAAAGCAGAATCAAAAGTGCCACAAGAGATTGTGCCAAGATAGTTGGGAACATGGGCTCAAGAGTCACAGTGGGGGCGAAGCTATACTTACTAATTTGTTATATGACGTTGGATAAAGCTTCTTAGCTTCTTTGTACTTCTGCAAAAGTAATAGCACCTTTAGGGTCCTGACTTAAATATATAAGATAATTCTGAAAACCATTTAACACAGTGGGTACATAGTAACAACTCAATAAATGAAACATTTCTGGAGGAACAAAGAGAGATGAGAGGAAGGAGATGGAAGCAATTGACACAAGCAGAGTACCCAAGATTTATATAGGATGTAAGGTGTAAGTTGGATAAAGTCTAATTGATTTTTATAAGCAGTGAAGAGTATTTATCGTAAATTAGTGCATCTCGACCTATGGGTCACAGCTTGTTTGGGGACCACTGAATTACACTTTCACAGGGGCTGCCTAAGAGGATCAGAAAACACAGATATTTACATTACAATTCATAACAGTAGCAAAGTCACCGTTATGAAGTTGCCAGGAGAATAATCTGATGGTTGGAGGTCTCCACCACGGGAGGAACTGTATCAAAGGTTCACAGCATTAGGAAGGTTGAGAACTGCTGTGAGCCTAAATGATATCACATTCAACAATTAAACACTTCTATTTTGTTGAAACAAGATGCCGATTATATCCCTTAATTTAAATAAATAGAGAATGACAATTCTTGTGTTTTTCCCTTTGACCAACACCGAGTTTGTACAGTTCCATCTTTTCAAAGACTAAAAACTAACAACAACAAAAAGAACAAAGCAATAAGCAGACCATGCCGCATCAACAGTTGTATCAGATAAACAGATGAGCAGGCTTGTTCCTGATATAGGAGGCTCACCCTGTAAATCTGAGTTTTTGAACATTGATAGAGAGTAAGGAGGAACTCTGCATGTACTTTCTATATTCATTAGCTCTTCTTCACTCTGACCAAAATACCTGACTTAAGAGAGGAATAGTTCGGGCTGGAGAGATGGCTAGGCAGTTAAGAGCACTGGATGCTCTTCCAGAGATCTTGAGTTCAATTCCCAGCAACCACATGGTGGCTCACAGCCATCTGTCATGGGATCAAATGTCTTCATCTGGTGTGTCTGAAGATAGCTACAATGCATTCACATACAGAAAATAAATAATAATAATAAAAGAGGAATAGTTCTTCTGAGCTTGCATTTTCTCAGGGTCTGTCTTCATCCATGAGGTTTTTAGTTAAGGTTACATTTCTGTGAAAAGATGCCATGACTCAAGCAACTCTTATAAAGGCAAACAATTCATTGGAGCTGGCTTGCAGTTTCAGAGGTTTAGTCCATTATTATCATAGCAGGAAGCATGGCAGCGGGCAGGCAGATATGGTCCTAGAGAAGGAGCTGAGAATTCTATATCTTGTTCCAAAGACAAGGAGAAGACTGGCATCCTCAGGCAGCCCTCTTCCATAATTAGTGGAGACTGAGCATAGGAGGAGACCTCCAAAGCCCACCTCCATAGTGACACACTTCCTCCAACAAGACCACACCCACTCCAACAAAGCCATACCTCCTAATAGTGCCACTCCCTGGGCCAAGCGTATTCAAACCACCACAGGATTCGTCTCTTTATAGTTAAGGGAGGACATGTTGGATCAAAGCAGTTCACATCATGGCAGCCATGAAGTAGAGAAAAAGTAGTGAAAGCAAGATTTAGTCCCTGAGAACATTTTCCTAGTGTTTTCTCCATCAATGCTATTATATTATGGTTGATTAAGAGATGATAGCCCTAATGATCTGATTGTCTCTGAAGACACTATCACAGACAATCCCACAGGTATGTTTTATTAGAAATTTCTCAGGCCCATCAGGTTAACAAGCAAGACTACTAAACTCTCCATCATCATTGGTGGCCTAGGTGCCTTGGTCATCTCCTTCCAGCATAATCTCAGCTAAAAGGAGTAACAGCTAAAGAATAAAAGCCCACATTTAGTCAGATGAGTGGGAAAAAACCACAGTCATTTAGACAAAGACAAACTCTGGCTTTCCCTATCCCCACAAATCTATTCTGCTAGCAACTTTGTTGTATATATTGTTTCTTTAAGGAGAACGAGTTGAGGGCTGGCCTTGGGTAGGAGATCTATTATCAGACAGTATGCTAGGGATATAGCTCAGTGGAAGAATGCTCTCCTGGCATGCACAAGGCCTGGCTTCAATCTTTGAAAAAAGAAACAAACAAACAAACAAACAAACAAACAAAATGTTAGATATCACCTCCTGTTTCTACTATATGACCTGCTCCTGTGAGGAAACATCACAGTTTCTATGTAAAGAGCCATTCATTCTTCTCATTACATACATGAGCTCAGGGATCACTGACCTAAGGGTGGGAATTGGATTCAGGCTGGACCATCAGACCATTGTAGTTCCCTAGTTCTTCTCATTAGATCACATACAGGCTCAAATCCAAAGTAGGCCACTGAATCCTGGAGATTTTTTTCTGAAATTTAAAAAATAATTTGACTTTTATGTGGGGTTGCTAAGATGAAACAATGTAGGGACAGGCCACTGGGAGATACCTTGCCTCTGACCGAGAAGAACCTGGCCTGAGAAGGTCTAGACAAAAACCCAACTGTAAACTAGAGAGTCTCAGGTCTAAATATGTCCTCTGAGTTCTACACCCAGCCAGCTTAGAAAAAAAATTATTCTCTGGACGTTTAACTTAATGACTTAACAAATTATTATATTTTGTTTAAGCACAATTGAGTTTGCCTTTCTGATATTGTCAGTCAGGAGAGTTCTAATGAAGTCAGTCTCAAGAGCTTCGGGTTTCATCTCTCCACTTTAAGTATCAGATTAATGGATTTTTATCCAAGCTGTAGAGCCCTGTAAGGATCGTCCCCCTGATTTGGACAACTATATTTAGCATCAGGGGCTCACCGAGTGCAGGAGGCCTGTTGGCGGGGCTTCTCACAGTGAGTGGAAAGGGAGGGAAACAGATGCAAACGAAGAGTCATTTGCATCAAATTTCTGACTGCATTTGACTTTTAGCATAAGGGAATAAGAAAAAACATTTATTTTTAAAAGCACGGAAAAAGTTACTCCCGTTGAATTCAGTGGTTTCCAAAAGATTTCTTTGTCTTTTAAATAGCTTTAGCTAACATTTAATAATGGAAATCCAGGCAACAAAAATATTTACTGTAAGTCGTCTGAAACAGCAGAGAATAGTGCCTGAGTGGTACAGAGAGCCAAGAGCCATTAGTCATCCATCTTCTCATGCCTCATAGTTTCACAACTCTTCAGCCAAATTCCTACAAGCAGTCGCTAATCTGTTCTCAGTGTCTAACCTTCCCCCAGGTACATTCTTCCGGGGAAATGTTGCTAAGTGGACCGCACAAATTATTTAGATTAGCTTTCACTTGACGGGTCAAGTTTCCAAGAAGCCATGCATAGTGAAATATGAAAAGGGCGGGGCCAAATTTTAGCAGAACTCCACAAACAATCCAGCATCGCAGGCACACATCAGTCAGTCCATGCTCGGGACTGTAGTTGAGCTCTCTGACTCACGGACTTCATTGGCAAGAAGATCTTTGTCTTTAGAAATAAGCGGTCAAATTGGCCTCAGTAATTATAGGTTGGCAGGACTCTGGGAACTCACTCAATGCAAAGCCATTATTGTACAGAAAAGTAAAGTCCGACTGGGAAAATAGTACACAGCAGAGTCCACGAAGGGAGAGCATAATATTTATCCATTTAGGGGAAATAGCTTGAACAGAAGCATTGGGTTAAGAAAAAAGAAACTCACAGATGAAGTTTGGATGTGACTTTGAGGGCTTGAAAGGTCAACGTAAAGTTGAAAGGTAAATTATTAACTCCAAATGATAGGGGCTTTCCCTGACTCTCTTGAGACAGGATGTTATCATGTGACCCCAGACATCCCCGGTTTTGGGATGCTTCAGCTTTCTGAAGGATTACAAGTATGTACCACCATGCCCAGTTATAAGTGTTGTTGTGCTTTTTAATTATTATTTATTCTTTGAAATTTTCATACATGGATACAATGTATCTTGATTACACCCCTCACACACCCTCTCCATCCACCCACCTCAAAACTCCCATCACGGTGCACTTCCAACTTCACCGTCTTCTTTAGTTGATTGATTTGTTTTTTTGACCCATTGAATGCAATTAGCGCTGCCTGTTTGCACATAGACATGGTATTATTGCTGATTTTAAGTGTTAAAGAGTTGTTTTGTTTTGTTTTGTTTTCTTAACTTCATAAAACACAACGAAATCGGAAAGGAAGAAACCTTCAGTAATCCTAGGTAGCTAACATTTTTCTCATATAGTGATCAATGCATGTCCAATCTATGACATCTTCCATCTATGACAGTTTTCTCTCCAACCCCCGCTTCTCTTTCCCAGCTCTCAGGTTATTTTAAAGCAAGTGTGGCTGGTCTGGCGAGATAGCACAATGGCTGACACTTGCCCAGCAGGACCAGGTCTTTGATCCTGCCCAGCACTGCCAGAAAAACAACAGAACACACCCCACACAGTATGTGTGCGCCTCTCGTTTCATCTATAAACACTTGAGTGTTTATCTCCAGAAGATAAGAACTGGTAGTTTTAAGCTATATAGCGGATAGGAGGGAGACTGAGCCTTTTGTTAACCTGGAAAACAGGCACAGACCTCCAGAGGGCTATCCCACAGTCACTGGGGGGCTGGGCTAGGGAAGAAGAATGCCACCACTATCACATGAGCTACTTTGAAATTGTTTCTTACTTTCTATGTCTAAGGTATGCATCTTGGTTTCCCTTGCTGGTATACAAGGTTAGAAACAGTTTATGCGTTCTTGGTCAGTGGGAATATTCACCTGTTAGAGTGTTTGCCATCTTTCCGTTTCAGTTCACATAGGTCTAGGGAAGAAGTGTAAGTGTGGATCTTTCTATCTAGACATTAAACCCATCCTTTATTTTCCTGTACTCCTTCTAAAGACATGCCAAATCTTGGCTTAATATTTATGGAAAAAGCGAAGCTTTCTGAACTCTAAAGAAATGGGTTTTTAAAGTTCTTCCTCTCGATAACTAGCAAAATATACCACATAAATTATTCAGGCAATGTGAAAAGAAAATAAACACATTTCAAGTACTAACCGAGAGATCGTTTCTTTGTGTACCGAATCCCTTTTCATATAGGCCCTGCAAAGCCATGAAAGATTGAAATATTTTCTGAATGAGAAAACTTTCAACATGATGTACCACAGAGAACACTGCAAACAGACACTAAAATAAACCCCGTCTGGCCTCAGGGTTCGCGCTGCATATTTAGAGATGGGAGTGCTCATTTCAGGGTACATTTTTCTTTAGCCCAGGCATCTCAGAGTGAAACAGCCCAAGAGCATTGATAAGGTTGTCAGGCTGGCCGACTGAATAAGCTGTCCGTCACACTACAGGCAGATTTACAGAGTGTGGCCGAGGCTTTTAGATCTTGAAACCATAAAATAAGTCTTCTGCTTTTAATTTATGCTTTGAAGATTTACACAAAATAGTCCAAGTAGTTCACTCTCCAGTTAAAGCCTCACAGTGTCCATCTGGCACATGGTTATGAGCGTGTCTGCATTACACAATGGCCAAGTTCTCATACCAAGGCCTGTCTGCCATCAGTTTATAATCAGAAATGTCACATGATGTATAGAAAAAGAAATTGGACTTATACAGGGTTGATACCTTTGCCTCCTCCTCGTATTTCTTAACAGAAGTAAGCCCCTTCTCTTTAGTTACATCTGTAAATTGTGTGGAGGCATTGGAGAGAAACCTGGAGAGAGAGCTAGATGTTTCAAGACATTACAATAAAAAATAATTCTTTTGTTGCCTTGGCATATTTTAAAAACTCTTCCTCTTTTCATTTTCGGTGCAATTTTACATCAAAGCACAGAATGGATACATGACAGATAGTAAAAAAACCTTTATAGCTATAGCCTCCCCTATATATGATCAGCAGGTTATGATGTAAGCATGTGGGGACCACAGCCATGGGTCAGGTCAGTACCTGAACACCACCTCAAAGGCTCTTTTGGATGGCAGCTGTTCTGAGAGTTTTCCTTCTCTCCTATAGAATTTGAACCCCAAAAGGAGGAGGGATCAGGAAGCCAATCAGCCACTTTGTGTCTCTGTCTCAGTATCTCTGTTTCTCTGTCTCCCTGTCTCTGTCTCTTTCTCTCCCCCACCCCCTCTAATCTCAAACTCTTCATCCTCCCCCTTAGCCTCCCGAGTGCTGGGATTACAGCAGAGCATCACCATGGATCCTATTAATCCCATTGTGATCTGAGTCATCTTTCCTGAATTATTGGTTTTTGTTTTCAATGTTTCACTTTATTCCCAAATAAGAAGGAATTTTACTTACATTTTGTTAAAAGAGAGAGAGAGAGAGCGAGAGAGAGAGAGAGAGAGCGAGCATACATGTAATAATTATTTTTATTCATCAAAATCTAAGGATTCATAGTTACGAAAAATTACTCAACCACAAGAATTGCTGAATATTCATTATATGCCAGCATTATTCTCACCACTGAAGACTAGGGGGTGGGGTGGAATGAGTCGCTGGCTGCTCCATTCGGTATGCAAAGGAGGGGATGGGTATCAAGGAGAATGATGACCGCAGATGTCTCTACAGGGTTTGTGGGGCTGAACGATGGGATGCATTAACCAAACAGAAGTCATAGGAGACTTCTTAGATTCCAGGACCTAGGAGACTGGGTGCAGGAGTTGAGTCTGGGATGGGAAGCGGGCAAAGAGCTGAGAAGGGAAGTCTGAACAGCCTGGATGTCTTGAACGAAACTCCAGGTGTGGAGGAGAGGCAGACAGCTTTGCAGATCAGCATAACTTGACAAGTCCTCCTTCCTCTTCTGTTGTCATTGCTGACCTGGGTCCATGGACTAGCTGAACCTCCAGTCCTCCCAAAGGTCTCAGTGACTTGACATATTTACAACGTACAAATTGGCTCTGTTCTCTCCCTGGAGTAAATGATGTCATTGGATTTGGCTCCTTCTCTATTTCAGCTGTGTTTGCCCTGCACCCGCCTCCCACCCCGGGACTCTGATAAGGAATGAAAACGAATGTCTGCGAAGCTTGCATTATGTTGCGAATGTCTTCTCAGCATGTATTATGTTAGCAGATTAATTTTCCATCTCATCTGCTTCGAGATTGAGACGGCAGTATCCCCGTGAATGGACCCAGCCTGCACATGCACGCCTGGAAGGAAACCATGACAAGCTTTGTTTAAAATCAGTGAAGGGACACCATTTAGTTAGATGGGGACATTTAGAGGCTTTCTCAACAGTGAGGTGAACATCCTAAAGAACCCACTGGAGTTAAAAGCCAAGCCAAACCAAAGCAAGGAAACCAACAGAAGCAAATGGAGAAATATGAGTTATCTAATTCACACTTGGTTTCTTACTCCAAATCCAGACGCGGGCAGCTGGTTTCTATGAGTTTTGTAAATTGTGACTGTTCCTATGCATGATTACCTATGGGCTCAGTCTAGACATCCCAGCCATTAAGCAGCCAATTTCACAGAGAAGCGAACCTTCCATTTTCTGTTGCTCTCCTAAACTCTCCTGTCTTTTTCCCCTGTGAGGGCCACATCGAACACACAGTGGGCATCCAGTTTCAGGGTTGGGAGCTCGGGGCTCTGATCTCAGTGGAGAGTCATCTTAGAATTCCCACTCACCCTGACAGTTCACATGTCTCATTTGCCTTATAGGACTTATTTCAGTACTGCAATTGAGTCTTGACAGAGGGAATCTTCAGGAAATTATTCAGCAATGACAGCTATGTTTGGAATCCATCCACTACTATCAAGCCAATGTGAATTCAATTTTACACTCCTAATGCTACAAACAATTCCTTCTTTTTCTTTTTCTCTCTCTTACCCTACTTCCCCTCTTCCTGTTCCATTCTCTTTCTCTGCAGGGGATCATGAACAGGGCTGTACACATACATACCAGCCAATGTATCTCTTAAGGACTAATGAATACTACTTAAATTTTTTTTCTTCAAGATTTAATTCTTTTAAAATATGTTTTTTTTA
Source organism: Mus minutoides (assembly GCA_902729485.2). NCBI lineage: Eukaryota > Metazoa > Chordata > Mammalia > Rodentia > Muridae > Mus > Mus minutoides. Next base: position 143,218 of record LR750253.1, read on the forward strand.
TTTCTTATCTACTTCCTCAAAAATCAAGCCATTCTTTCTAAAATTGCAAATATGAACTGCTATATTATTATTGTGCAAGGATTTTAAGTCAAGGGGCCAGTGAGATGGCTCAGCTGATAAAGGTACTGCTAGCAGAAATTCAATACCCAGAACTGTGGTAGAAGGAAAGAACAGACTCTCACTTCTACACATGTGCCATAACACAAATACATTCCTATACAGCCCACAGATACTTAAGTGTTAAAACTTAAAAAAAAAAGTTAAGTCATATATATATATATATATATATATATGATGAAGAAAACCAGTCAGTGTTTTAGTGCCTTTGTTTAAAGGTGTCCGCCAAAGTTGAGGTGTTGAAAATCTAATTTTAATGTTGTAGACAGGAGGGCCCAATGTAGGTATCTAAGTTTTCATGACTCCACTCCTAATAGATAGCTAATAAATAGATTAACATCTTATCACAGAAGCGGCCATATTGTTAAGGAAGTGGGATAGGTATAAAACAAGTTTAGCATTTGTTGTTTTACTATTTTTGGTCTTTCTACCACCATGGGGTGGTGTTAGAACCAGTATTGGCCCAGGAACCCCAAGACCAAGTCCTCAGAACAAAGGAGATTTATTTGCCCCAGAGGAACAGAGGGCAAGGAATATGAGACAAAGACAGGAAATTGAGGACAAGCGGGGAGGTAAAGGCAACAAGGGAGAGGGAGGAAAGGTATATTTGTCCTGAAGTACGACAAAGGACTGCCTCTGAATAGGCACATAGGAAAGTGGCAATTTGTAAAGATACAAAGGGAAACCCTGTTTTAGGATGAAGAGTTTAATTTTAATTGGGCCCCTTAATTAGGTGAGCCAAAGGGGGCTTTTGATTGCTGTACCTCAATACGTTGATAACTGGAACATGGTAGTCAGCTTCAGGAGGAGGAAGTGGCCAAATAGGGGAGTAGCCCTTGGGGGCTAGCTCTAAGATAGAATCTAATGGTTTTTAGCAAGGTAAGGAAATGGGAGAGGAGGGTAAGGCCTGCCAGAGCCACGCTTGCTTGAGCTGGCCAGAGACCTGTCAGGTAGTATAGCCAGAGAATCCTCTGGTGCTTTCCCTTGATCTTGGAATCTCCAGCCTCTAGAATTTAAGAAATAAGCCTGTTAATCATTCAGTTTGTAGCAGCAATCTGTCATGGCAATATAAAACAAGATGCTATCAAAAGCTCCGGGGTGGGGGTGGAGGTTGGGCACAGGGAACATAATGCAATAAACTACCAAATTGCCCTTCCATTATCTGGTGGAAGTGATAGTCTATCCCTGAGCCACACCAACCCCTTGACCTCCCAGTTTGTAGCAGGAGCATCTCTGAAGACAGCGTGGAACTGGGAAGACCTATTAATGTCTAGAGGCCAACATTACTAACATTATAACCTCATATTAATATCTTGCAACTTTCCTTTTATGCTTTATGCAAATGAGATGCAAATTTTAAAAGTTGGTGCTTTTTAAGGCTGAGATTCAAGAGAAACAGCTCACTCCTCTTCCGAACAACATTGGTCAGATCTCCTTCTGCTATCGAAGCTCTCAGTCTGACTCTAGATCCCATGAGAAAATGAGGGAGTGTGATGGGGCTGGAGAGATTGCCCAGTGATTATTGAACACTTGTGAATGACCCAAGTTCAGTTCCCAGTACTCACTCATATGAGGCAGCCACAACTACCTGTAACTCCAGCTCCAGGAATCTGAGACCTTCTTCTGGATTCTGAGGGCACCTGCGCTCACACATATGAACAAACCCATACCTATATGCCCATGAAAAATTAAATGGATTTTTTTAAAAAGAGGGAGTGCATTGCCTTCTGTAAGTGAAAAAGCTCATAGAAGTCACACGCATCTGGATACAGATGTTTAATGGGATGCTCCTGGCACTGCCTCTGTTGCTTTGGCTTGTGTTCAGGCAGGATTCCTTTACTATCAGATATACAGAGTGAAGAAATGTTTACCAGCTGCTCCAGCTGTTTTGCTAATTTAGCTACTTCAATGGAGAAAACACTGTTCTCTCCAGTTGATGGGTTGAATAAATAGTAACAGTATTCTCTATGTAGATTCGAAGTTAATTGAGAAGCCAATTGAGAAACAAGACAAATAACCTCTGGTTTAAATATCACCTTCTTGAGTGATATGCACGGCTATTTGTCATTAGGTATCAGTTGGCCCCAGATGGGTTTCCCAGCATGAACTATAGTAGCAGGCAGACTTTCTGCTCAGTCAGAGGCCTGGGCCATTCTATACTAGATTAAGCCTCTGAAGGAGTATATATAAGCAGCTTGGCTAAGAGAAAATACCCAAGTTATTATTCTTGAGTATACCAACTAGATAAGTCACTCTTACCCGAGGACTGTGTATATAGTGAAAAAAAGCCACATCTATTGCAGTTAGAAGTAACTAAGGGTGTATGTTTCTACCCTGAGTGTCCTTGCTTGATAGTCCCTTAACACGCTGGATTAACCATTTCATCTTTGAAACCATGGCCAGCCAGGGATGAGGCCCCTCCCTTCCAGGACAGTCCACCCCTTCCTTTTTGAGGCCTCACGATGCCAGCCACCATTCCCCGAGGATCCTTGTGAACCTCTAGTGGGCACTGCAGTTGATACCTAAAAAGCTCTGAGGTAGTTGAACCACTTTAAAGATGTTTGTGTCCGGGCTGGTGAGATGGCTCAGCAGGTAAGAGCACCCAACTGCTCTTCTGAAGGTGATGAGTTCAAATCTCAGCAACCACATGGTAGCTTACAACCACCCGTAATGAGATCTGACGACCTCCTCTAGTGTGTCTGAAGTCAGCTATAGTGTACTTATGAATAATAATAAATAAATCTTTGGACCAGAGAGCAGGGACTGAGCAAGTGGGACTGACTGGAGCAAGCGGGGCCAACCAGAGCGAGCATGGTTGACCGGAATGAGGAAAAAAAAAGATGTTTGTGTCCATGTGAACACTCACTTCCTGGTCTTTTTCCTAACTCACAAGATGCAAGATGTCCACGGTCATTCAGAATTGTCCTCCAGGAGGCCATGGGAAGGCATAGATTATGAGATCTACAGAAATTCAACTAGCACAATCACAACAAGTTAGTGACAACCTCCCCAGATGTAAAAGCAATATCCTGTCAATGATCAAAATCTTAGGAAGAAATTATGAAGCCCGAGTGCTCTTGCTGTGATAAAACACTGGTGATCAAAACGAGCTTGGGTTTGCTTCATCTTAGAATCCTAGTTAACACTTCACCTCTACTAGAAGTTAGGGCAAGAGCTCAAGGCAAGAATGTGGAGGCAGGAATTGAAGGAGAGACATGGAGAATATGAGATTTCCATGCACTGGCCACTCACACCCAACATTTGCAGAAAACAAGATTGTATGCTTCACCTTTAAGGCAGTCATTCTCTCCAAGATAACACACCAAGACATATGTGCTTAATACACTAATGAGGATTACAGATACTGGGAGACGTCAGATGAATGAGGAGTAAAGAAATCTTGGCTTTGACCTCCCCAAAGGCAATTAGTCAATGCTGAATGTCTGAAATCCAGGGCCTGTATTTAGTCGGGAGAAGACTCTTAGAAAAGAGTTCATTTCAGCACTCTCAATTTGCTGTAAATAGAAAATGAAGTCGCTTTTGGTGCACTGTGGCCCTCCTACAGAGTGGCATTAGAGATATGGTTATCTTTTTTGCATCATAGGCCACATTGACAGCTGCAGTTCCCAGGGCAGGGTAAGATTTCTGCCTTTCTCCTTTTCTCCATTGGAATGCTATGGCTTATTTTACTATTACTTTTCTTTCTCTTTGAGCCCCATTTCTTGGACCTCTGGGGCCATAGTAGCTACCACTTTTGGAAGCAAGTATGTAGGTTCTTGAGAAAGAAGAAGTCTACCTTTTCAGTCCAGTCAAATTTTGCCCCAGTTTCCAGGAGCTGGATGGAGAGGAGGGTGTAGATAATGCTTAAGTATATTGAAAAACGACATAAATTTAAGGTGGCTCCTCCCATTGCTCACTCCCCGAATCTGTAGAATGATTTGAATTTCAACTAGTATATTCTACTGGAGGCTTAGGTTTTTTCAAAGCCTATTTTATTTAGTGTTATTAAATGTTTCAATCTTCCTTTCTAGCCCACTGAGCAAAGGTAGGGGAGAAAGATGGTTAATAGGACAAGGGGGTTATGGACCTGTTTAGAAGTAGTTCTTTGGGGAACAATTCTAGTCTTTGTTCTCAAAATATGAGCAGTCCAGTCCAAAAACAAACACCAAACACAAATCAGTAGCAGCTGCTCTATCTTGCAGAAACCATAATGTTCCACCGAATGGGTGTGAGTCACCAGAAGCGGAAGAGGCAAGGATTAGCTGGAATACCACGAGAAATTCTGTTGTGTGTTTCTCTCTATGAGGTAAACACAAGCAAAGACCAGCAAGGCTTCTGAGTGGGAATGCAAGACCAGCAAAGTATTGTAGAGTAGAGCAATGCAAGAGTGTCTCACTGTCTGTGGGGTTATATTTATATTCTTTCTAAACATCATGCCCCCTCTCAAGCGTCTGCTCCAGTAGAACATCATATGCCCGCTCATGTGTCTGCTTCAGCAAAACATCCTCTCATGGGTCTGGTTCAGCAAAACATCCTCTCACAAGACAGCTTCCAGAAAAAACATCAAAGGACACAAATGGGTTTCGAAAGAAACCAGTAGTTTCCACTTCATTCCACCTTGCTCCAAAGCAAACACTTTCTATGTAAAACCTCCCAGAGCTCTGAATTACTGAAGGCTCAGTTGCCTGGCGGTTTATAGGAACACTCTTTACTAATTCTCAGAAGCTCTCAAT
>LR750253.1:220593-278932 GCA_902729485.2 Mus minutoides
CTCATAGTCCTTGGGACAGGTAGCAGCCTGAACTAAAAGATAGTCTATAAGAGCTGCTTTATGTCTCTCCTAGGAGGTTATTATGACAATGCTCCTTCCTTATCAACTTTGTGTGTTGAAGTCTCAATGCCCAGCACTTTAAAATATGATAAAATTGAGATAGGATCTTTAAAGATATAATTATGGTTAAATAAAGATTCATTGGTGATCAATAACCCAATTTGACAAATGTGTGGGCAGAGAGGAGAGGCCGTGTAAGGGTATTAAGAAGCTACCTGTTTAACAATGTGAGGGACTTCAGGTAAAACTAAGCTCCCACCTTACACCCCAACCTTAAGGTTTCAGTCTCCAAAACAGAAGGACAATGATTTTGTTTGTTGTCCTGTCTGTTCAGCCCTATCAAATTAACCCCATAGAACAGTAGAGAAGGCTCAGCTTTGAAGTCTCCAAGTCTGACTATGATTTACATCAGAGCCGTAACCTTGAGGAGATGTTCAAACTCTCTGAACTTCAATTCCCTCACTTGTAGATTGGGAATAAAAATAATTACCTGTCAGTTTTCTTGGGGAGCAAATTCATCTATGCAATCAGTGCCTGACAAAAAATAAGCACTCAAGTCCTGCCCCTTATATGATCTTGGATGTCTTACCTAAAACTCCAAGCCAAAGACCCACACTATAAAATACTCGTACATACAAAGTGTTGGATACATATTAGAATTTTGGGGGTGGGAGGTGTTCTGATAACAGATACAGTTTCAAGTTTTTTTTTCTGATGATCAAAGTTGTGTATGATATATATATATATATATATATATATATATATATATATATATATATATATGATGGGGAGCAATGGGAGGTGGGGAGTCTTACAAAGGGATTGGGGTGTCATTGTGATGCTTATTTTATATTTTGGTTCCTTACCTGTTATCATATAATGATGACCCAAATGATTCCAAAAATCTAGGCTTGAGAGCTGTGGCCCTAGCCACTATAGGAGCTGAGGGTCCCAACAGGTGTGATCCATTCAGGAGCTGTAATATTAGCAGGAATCATCTCCTATTTCCTGTTGTTGCCATTGCTGTTGGAAGCCAAGGATTACAATAGCTGCCAGGTGCTAGTAGTCAAAGGTAGGTACTGGTAGTCAAAGCCTAGAACACAGAGCTTCCAACCTAAATGTCTACAGCTAAAGACATGGGGCATCTAAATCCTGGTCTCTACCTCTCAAGATGAGTAGCAAACTCCCAAGACTGTTGGTCCAGGTCCTAAGCCTTCAGCATTCATGGGCCATGGTCTTCCAACAGTAGATGAGGAAGATTCTTGATGTCTAACTGGATAGATCAGAAGGACCTTAGCTAGCTAATGGGAAACACCAGTACCATGGACCACAGCTCAAGAGAAATGAAGCAATGTTTCAAGACAACCAACCCCCTTACCTTCATCTGAAACAAGAGCAACACAGAATTCAAGTGTTGAAAAAGTGATTATAGCTGGACTTATGAGTCCTCTGGAGGCAGAAGCAGGAGGATGGCCACACGCTCAAAACCAGGCTGGTCTATACAATGAATTCTAGGTTATATAATGAGAATTTGTGTCAAAAATGCAAAAAGAAGGACTGCAATTCTAAACTGTATTTTGTTTCTTCTTTTAAGGTAATATATATAGTGTTAGATATAGTTAGTGGGTGTCATATTCATTAGAAATAAGGTACCCATCTCCATTACTCCCGCTTCATAAAACAAAAATATCTTTCATAGAATCAAACGCCCACATAGGCAAACATGTCAGGTTTACCAGCTCAGCTCAGAAATATGAAAAAGGTAAGTCTGTTAATCTTCTCCAGATTTTTCCTTTTCCCTGCTCCCAGATCCGTGAGTCACTGTTCTGTGTGAAAAATATTTAGAGAGTGAATTATCCCTTGGCAAGGCCTGCTCTTAGACAGACTCCCCTATCACTCACAGAAATGACCCTTATCTTGGGTGGTTGTTTTTTTTTTTTTTCTTCTGGAAGAATGTCTTGCAGGGGCATTTAATCTGATCCCAAATAATCCCCCAGGCTTCCAAGGGTTTACCACACTGCTCTTCAGCAACTATGTAAACACCATGGCCTCACTGAGAAGAGAAGGGCCCCTGTTTATTTTCTTGCCTTAATGATGTTGGTTAATCTTATCAGCTTGCTTTTGTAAAGAAATTTCTAAGTTGTGATTTTATTAAGAGTACCGATTTTGCCTGAAGAGAGTACTCTGACCACTGAGTCTCAGAAGAGAGCTGGACTCCCAGGACAGCTGACAAAGGCTAACAGAATCACAGGAGAAACAGCCTCCAACCAGAGACAACTATAACAACTAACACCAGAGATTACCAGATGGCAAAAGGCAAACATAAGAATCTTACCAACAGAAACCAAGACCACTCACCATCATCAGAACCCAGCACTCCCACCTCAGCCAGTCCTGGTTACCCCAACACACCCGAAAAGCAAGATTCAGGTTTAAAATCATATCTCATGATGCTGGTAGAGGACCTTAAGAAGGGGATTAATAACTCACTTAAAGAAATACAAGAGAACACTGCTAAACAGGTAGAAGCCCTTAAAGAATCACAGGAAAACACTGGTAAACTGGTAGAAGTCCTTAAAGAGGAAACACAAAAATCCCTTAAAGAATTACAGGAAAACACAACCAAACAGGTGATGGAATTGAACAAAACCATCCAAGACCTAAAAGGGAAGTAGAAACAATAAAGAAAACCCAAAGGGAGACAACTTTGGAGATAGAAACCCTAGGAAAGAAATCAGGAACCATAGATGTGAGCATTAGCAACAGAATACAAAAGATGGAAGAGAGAATCTCAGTGCAGAAGATGCCATAGAGAACATGGGCACAACAATCAAAGAAAATGCAAGATGCAAAATGATCCTAACTCAAAACATCCAGGAAATCCAGGACACAAAGAGAAGACCAAACCTACAGATAATAGGAGTAGACGAGAATTAAGATTTTCATCTTAAAGGGCCAGCAAATATCTTCAACAAAATCATAGAAGAAAACTTCCCAAACCTAAAGAAAGAGATGCCCATGAACATACAAGAAGCCTACAGAACTCCAAATAGACTGGACAAGAAAAGAAATTCCTCCAGGCACATAATAAACAGAACAACAAATGCACTCAATAAAGACAGAATATTAAAAGCAGTAAGGGAAAAAGGTCAAGTAACATATAAAAGCAGGCCTATTCGAATTACACCAGACTTCTCACCAGAGACTATGAAAGCCAGAAGATCCTGGACAGATGTTATACAGACCCTAAGAGAACAAAAATGCCAGTCCAGGCTGCTATACCCAGCAAAGCTCTCAATTACCATAGATGGAGAAACCAAAGTATTCCATGACAAAACCAAATTCACACAATATCTTTCCACGAATCCAGCCCTTTAAAGGATAATAACAGGAAAACACCAACACAAGAAAGGAAACTACACCCTAGAAAAAGTAAGAAAGTAATACTTCAACAAACCTAAAAGAAGACAGCCACAAGAACAAAATCCCAACTTTAACAACAAAAATAACAGGAAGCAACAATTACTTTTCTTTAATTTCTCTTAATATCAATGGACTCAATTCCCCAATAAAAAAACATAGACTAATAGACTGGCTACACAAGCAGGACCCAACATTTTGTTACTTAAAGGAAACCCACCTCAGGGAAAAAGACAAACATTACCTCAGAGTGAAAGGCTGGAAAACAAATTTCCAAGCAAATGGTCCAAAGAAACAAGCTGGAGTAGCCATTCTAATATCGAATAAAATTGACTTTCAACCCAAAGTTATCAAAAAAGACAAGGAGGTGCACTTCATACTCATCAAAGGTAAAATCAACCAAGATGAACTCTCAATTCTTAATATCTATGCTCTGAATACAAGGGCAGCCACATTCATTAAAGAAACTATAGTAAAGCTCAAAGCACACATTGCACCTCACATAATAATAGTGGGAGACTTCAACACCCCACTCTCACCAATGGACAGATCCTGGAAACAGAAACTATACAGAGACACATGGACACTAACAGAAGTTATGAAAGAAATAGATTTAATAGATATCTATAGAATATTTTATCCTAAAACAAAAGGATATACTTTCTTCTAAGTGCCACATGGTACCTCCTCCAAAATTGACCATATAATCAGTCACAAAACAGGCCTCAACAGATATAAAAATATTGTAATTATCCCATGCATCCTATCTGACCACCATGGACTAAGGCTGATCTTCAATAACAACATAAATAATAGAAAGCCAACATTCACGTGGAAACTGAACAACACTCTAGTCAATGATTCCTTGGTCAAGGATGAAATAAAGAAAGAAATTAAAGACTTTCTAGAGTTTAATGAAAATGAAGACACAACATACCCAAACTTATGGGACACAATGAAGTCAGTCATACAAGGAAAACTCATAGCCCTGAGTGCCTCCAAAAAGAAACTAGAGAAAGCATACACTAGCAGCCTGACAGCACACCTAGAAGTTCTAGAACTAAAGAAGCAAATTCACCCAAGAGGAGTAGATGGCTGGAAATAATGAAACACAGGGCCAAAATCAACCAACTGGAAACAAAAAGAACTATTCAAATAATCAACCAAACCACGAGCTGGTTCTTTGAGAAACTCAACAATATAGATAAACCCTTAACCAGACTAACTAGAGGGCACAGGGCAAGTATTCTAATTAACAAAATCAGAAATGAAAAAGGAGACATAACAACGGAACCTGAGGAAATTCAAAACATCATCAGATCCTACTACAAAAATCTATACTCAACTAAACTGGAAAACCTGGATGAAGTTGACAACTTCCTAGACAGATACCAGGTAACAAAGTTAAATCAGAATAAGATTAACGATCTAAACAGTCCCATTTCCCCTAAAGAAATAGAAGCAGTCATCAATAGTCTCCCAGCCAAAAACAAAAAAAAACAAAAAAAACAAGCCCAGGACCAGATGGGTTTAGTGTAGAGTTCTATCAGACCTTCAAAGAAGACCTAATTCCAACTCTCCTCAAAGTATTCAACAAAATAGAAACAGAAGGTTTCTCTACCCAATTCATTTATGAAGCCACAGTTACTCTGATACCTAAACCACACAAAGATTCAACAAAGAAAGAGAACTTCAGACCAATTTCCCTTATGAATATCGATGCAAAAATACACAACAAAATCCTCACAAACCAAATCCAAGAACACATCAAATGATCATCCATCCTGACCAAGTAGGCTTCATCCCAGGGATGCAGGGATGGTTTAATATACGGAAATCCATCAACGTAATCCACTATATAAACAAACTCAAAGACAAAAAGCACATGATCATCTCCTTAGATGCTGAAAAAGCATTTGACAAAATCCAACACTCTTTCATGATAAAAGTCTTGGAAAGATCAGAAATTCAAGGCCCATACCTAAACATAATAAAAGCAATATACAGCAAACCAGTAGCCAACATCAAACTAAATGGAGATAAACTCGAAGCAATCCCACTAGAATCAAGGACTAGACAAGGCTGCTCACTTTCTCCCTATCTATTCAATATAGTACTTGAAGTCCTAGCCAGAGCAATTCGACACTAAAAGGAGGTCAAGGGGATACAAATTGTAAAGGAAGAAGTCAAAATATCACTATTTGCAGATGATATGATAGTATATATAAGTGACCCCCAAAAGTTCAGCAGAGAACTCCTAAACCTGATAAACAACTTCAGTCCTGTAGCTGGATATAAAATTAACTCAAACAAATCAATGGCCTTTCTCTAAACAAAGGATAAACAGGCTAAGAATGAAATTAGGGAAACAACACCCTTCACAATAGTCACAAATAATATAAAATACCTTGGTGTGACTCTAACTAAGGAAGTGAAAGATCTGTATGATAAGAACTTCAAGTCTCTGAAGAAAGAAATTGAAGAAGATCTCAGAAGATGGAAAGATTTCCCATGTTTATGGATTGGCAGGATTAATATAGTCAAAATGGCTATCCTGCCGAAAGCAATCTACAAATTCAATGCAATCCCCATCAAAATTCCAACTCAATTCTTCACTGAGTTAGAAAGGACAATTTGCAAATTCATCTGGAATAATAAAAAACCTAGGATAGCAAAAATTATTCTCAACAATAAAAGAACCTCTGCGGTAATTTCCATGCTGGACATTAAGATGTACTACTACAGAGCAATTGTGATGAAAACTGCATGATACTGGTACAGTGACAGACATGTAAATCAATGGAATAGAATTGAAGACCCAGACCTATGGTCACTTGATCTTTGACAAGGGAGCTAAAACCATCCAGTGGAAAAAAGACAGCATTTTCAACAAATGGTGCTGGCACAACTGGCAGTTATCATGGAGAAGAATTCGAATTGATCCATTCTTATCTCCTTGTACAAAGCTCAAGTCTAAGTGGATCAAAGAACTCTACATAAAACCAGAAACACTGAAATTTATAGAGGATTAAGTGGGGAAAGCCTCGAAGATATGGGCACAGGGGAAAAATTCCTAAACAGAACAGCAATGGCTTGTGCTGTAAGATCAAAAATTGACAAATAGGACCTTATAAAATTGCAAAGCTTCTGTAAGGCAAAAGACACTGTCAACAAGACAAAAAGGCCACCAACACACTGGGAAAGGATTTTTACCAATCCTAAATCTGACAGGGGACTAATATCCAATATATACATGGAGCTCAAAAAACTGGACTCCACAAAAATCAAATAACTCCATTAAAAATGGTGTACAGAGCTAAACAAAGAATTCTCAACTGAGGAATGCGAATGGCTGAGAAGGACCTGAAAAAATGTTCAACATCCTTAATCATCAGGGAAATGCAAATCAAAACAACCTTGAGATTCCACCTCACACCAGTCAGAATGGCTAAAATCAAAAATTCAGGTGACAGCAGATGCTGGTGAGGATGTGGAGAAAGAGGAAGACTACTCCATTGTTGGTGGGACTGCAAGCTTGTACAACCACTCTGGAAGTCAGTCTGGCGGTTCCTCAGAAAACTGGACATAGTATTACCAATTGATACAGCAATACCTCTCCTGGGCATATATCCATAAAATGTTCCAACTGGTAATAAGAACACATGCTCCACTATGTTCATAGCAGCCTTATTTATAATAGCCAGAAGCTAGAATGAACAGAGGAATGGATACAGAAAATGTGGTACATTTACACAATGGAGTACTACTCAGCTATTAAAAACAATGAACTTATGAAATTCTTGGACAAACGGATGTATCTGGAGGATATCATCCTTATTGAGGTAACACAATCACAAAAGAAGTCATTAGATATGCACTCACTGATATGCGGATATTAGCACAGAATCTTAGAATACCCAAGATACAATGTGCAAAACACAGGAAAATCAAGAAGAAGGAAGACCAGTGTGTGGATACTTCATTCTTCCTTTGAATAGGAAAGAAAATACCCATGAAAGGAGTTACAGAGACAAAGTTTGGAGCTAAGATGAAAGAATGGTCTAACCAGAGACTACCCCACCTGGGGATCCATCCCATAACCAGTCCCCAAACCCAGACACTATTGCATACACCAGCAATAGTTTGCTGAAGGGACCCTGATATAGCTGTCTCTTATGAGGCTATGACAGTGCCTGGCAAATACAGAAGTAGATGCTCACAATCATGTATATGATGGAACACAGGGCCCCCAATGGAGAAGCTAGAGGAAGTACCCAAGGAACTGAAGGGGTCTGTAACCCTATAGGTGGAACAACAATATGAACTAACCAGAACCCCTAGATCTCATGTCTCTAGCTGCATATGTAGCAGAAGATGGCCTAGTCGGCCATCATTGGGAAGTGAGGCCCTTTGGTGTTGCAAACTTTATATGCCCCAATACAGGGGAATGCCAGGGCCAAGAAGTGGGAGTGGGGCGGGTAGGGGAGCAGGGCAGGGAGAGGGTATAGGGAACTTTTGGAATAGCATTTGAAATGTAAATTAAGAAAATATCTAATAAAAAAGTTTTAAAAAGTGTACCGATTTAACATTATAATAATAGTCATTCACAAAGAAAAATGCTTAGAATAGAATATTTAAAAGATGAATAGGTACTATGCTTCTGTGTGAACTGCATATCATCAGGGCATTGATGTTCATATTATATAAAAATAATTGTAACAATATAACAATAATCAATACTATCCAGATGGGAAAATAGGCAAAGGACTTAAACAGACATTTCTCTACAGGTTTTTTGGTAATCGGCACTAAGCATGTGAGAAATCTCTTAATGTGATTAATCATCAGGGGAATGCTAGCCTAAAAGATCATGACCAACGTCATGGAATGTCAAGGGAACATGGGCTCATACTCACTAGTTTGGCTTCCATAATAAAACAAAATCATTTCTGGCCTGGTGGAGTATTTCTGTCATCGCTGCTATTTGAGAGGCTGAGGAGGAGGGTGATAAGTTCAAGGTCAGCCTGGACAACTCAGTGAGACTCTGACTCAAAGTGGAAAATAGAAAAACATCTAGAGAATATAGCTTAGTGGTTGAGTACGTGCTAAGATGTGGGAAGCCCTGAGTCCAGTCCCTGGTACTTTCTGATCGACTGACTGACTGACTGACTGACTGACTGACTGACTGAATATGCAAATAAGAACAAAAGGATTCAATCCTAATTACTGCAAAGTGACTAAATGAATGAGTGAGTGAATATGCAAACAAGAAAAAGAAAAATTATTATGAAGATCTTGCTCAGGGCAACAGCATGGTTGTTTCTAAAAAAAAATGAAAAGAAAAGAAGAGAAAAAGAAAAGATCAATGTGTGATATTATATTTCCCCTTTTGGCATAGGCATCCAAAGCCTACATGGCTATCAAAGAGAGATCTGTATATTATAGCAGCGTGAATCAAACAGTCAGAAGGTGGGAGTGACTCCTGTCCACCTGCAGAAGACAGGGTAAACTGTGTGTTCTACATATTCACTGTGATACTGAGAGCACCAATCAACCTTTAGAAAACGGAAATCCTGTCCTTGAGGCGGGGGCATATGGGCAGAGGGAAGATAGTCCTGAGCAAAATAAGATAATCACAAATAATATGTGATTATAAATACTCTGTGATTTCACTTATATGAAGCATATGGATAGAATAAGGGAAATTATAGAAAAGAATGTATCATGGTGATTGTGAGAGATCAGATGAGGGAAAGGAGAATGTGGGCCCAGAGGTTCAGTTCAGCTAGGGAAAAGAGCCCTGGGGCTGGACAGTGGGGATCTGGCAGAGCAGCAGCAGTGTGAGTCTACCTCAGGATAGTGGAAACTATCAGGAATCACATGCGCACGCCTTTAATCCCAGCACTCGGGAAGCAGAGGTAGGCAGATTTCTGAGTTCGAGGCCAGCCTGGTCTACAGAGTGAGTTACAGGACAGCCAGGGCTACACAGAGAAACCCTGTCTCAACAACAACAACAACAACAACAACAACAACAACATATTGGAAAATATAGAAATTGTATTTTTTTTCCCTTGGTCCGGTCAACCCTGCTCGCTCTGGTCTGCCCTGCTCGCTCCAGTTGGCCCCGCTCGCTCCGGTCAGTCCCACTTGCTCAGTCCCTGCTCTCTCTGGTCCAAGGATTCATTTATTATTATTCATAAGTACACTATAGCTGACTTCAGACGCACCAGAGGAGGGCGTCAGATCTCATTACGGGTGGTTGTAAGCCACCATGTGGTTGCTGGGATTTGAACTCATCACCTTCGGAAGAGCAGTCAGGTGCTCTTACCCGCTGAGCCATCTCGCCAGCCCTAGACATATTTTAGAACTGCCTTATATTATATAATGTTGCAAAAACATGTTTCCAAGAAAAGGATCAATTTCTATGATGCTTCCATAGGGTAGGATGACGAAATGTTTGCTTGTGTCCATAGTAACTATTACCACTGCCTTTCTTTGATATGCGTGTGCCTCTCTCTAATTAGCTAGGGTGACTAGTGAAGCAGATGAGGGAGGGTAAATGCTTCTCTGCCCGCATGCCTGCGTGAGGAAGTGGCTGAAGGGTGGAGTGTGTATTTTGGTCAAGGAAATGTTTTACTGATGTTTTTTTTTTCCATGTTGGTTATAATTCAGTCATCCCAGAAATATAAATATATTTGAATTTGAAAGTATTGTTGGTCATAAAAATACTGGCTTTCTGTTCATCTATCTAATAAACAGTATAAAAGTCTTCTTTTCTATAAGAAATAATTAACTATTATACCAATACACACAGATACACAGAAACACACACACACACACACACACACACACACACACACACACACACACACATGGCCACACGGCAGTTTATATGTACTTAACTTTAGGCGTAAAGCTGAGTGTGGTGGTTCACACCATTAATCCCAGCACTTGGGAGACAGAGGCATGTGGATCTCTGAGTTTGAGGCAAGCCTGGTCTACAGAGTAGTTCCAGAACAATCTGGGCTACACAGAGGATCTCTGTTTCAAAACAAAACAAACCAAAACAAAAACCATAAAAAACAAAAAAAACAAAAACAAAACTAAACCAAAAACAAAACAAAAATTAGGAGTTAAGAATTTGTTTTGTCCATTAAGACCATCCTGTGTTTTGGGAATCTGCTTTCACAGTGTTTAATTTTCTAAACATGTTGCCTTCGACAAGAAATGGATTATTAAAATAGCAATAATTATCATTCCATTTTCTCACTTTCGCTCATTGAAAACAAAAACAGGTCACTGAAAACTATAATCAAGCTTGCCAATGTAAAACTAGCTGCAGGCCCAGGATGCTGCCCAACTGTAGAGCTCTAGTTTAGCATGGGTCAAGGCTACAGTATCACCACCAAACAGATCATAAAACTGCAGCCCCACGAAGGGCTGCAGTCAGCCAGGACAGCTTCATTTTAGACACATCACCAGGCAGAAATCTACTTCTGCACTGAAACTCTGCTCTTTAGGCTGTAGAATGTCCCCAAGGCACATAGCACAGCCCTCAGAGATGGCTGTTTCTGCACGTCCACACCGATTCTCTCAGCAAGGTGACGTACTTGTCTATACCCCGAAGAAACATCTGAAGGATTTTCAGATATGTTGCTGAAAAAAGGAGACTAGCCATTCTAGATGACACATAGGAAGGAATGACCCATCTCTTCATCATGTGTTTTCTCGAGAGAAAAAGCAGGTATGGTCAGCTTTGTCTAAATATGGTAATAAAGGTAACATTCATAAACTCAAATGCACTAGAACTCCATGGAGCAGAAAATCAAAGTCCCATTTTCTATTAGTCCTTTTTTCCAAAGATGATCACTTTAGAAAATTTACACACACACACACACACACACATGTACAAATACACACACACACGTACAAGTACACACACACATCTTATTTGACATATGAAAAGAGGAATATATATATATATATATATATATACTTTTGAATAGAAGTGGGTTAAGGGTTCAAACATTTTTTTGAGACAGGATCTCACTATGTAGCCCTGGCTGTCCTGGAACTTCTCACTATATAGAGCAGGCTGGCCTTGAACTCACAGAGATCTACTTCCTGAGTGCTGGGGTGAAGTCATGTGCCACCATGCCTGGTTTACATTTTTTTTTTTTAATATCTTTTTGGTCGGGCGGTGGTGGCCCACGCCTTTAATCCCAACACTTGGGAGGCAGAGGCAGGTGGATTTCTGAGTTCGAGGCCAGCCTAGTCTACAGAGTGAGTTCTAGGACATCCAGGGAAACACAGAGAAACCCTGTCTTGAAAAAAACAACAAAAAAATCTTTTAAAGAAAATGTCCAGATGGTGATTCTCTTTACTCTTACCAACAGTCCTCCAAGATTAAAAGTTGAACGTTTGCTTCTCACTGGGTTGAGCCAAGGGGCAACGTGACACAGAGGCAAAGAGACTCATCAGCCCCCTTGCTCTCCAAGGAGGAGTGGTGTAACTTTCTGCAAGTTACAGATCTCACACCAGTCAAGACAATCTCACTCTCCCTCCTTGTCAGATCTCCACTGTGTTTCCCTTTGCCTAGAGGAGGAAATGGCTTCTTTCTGTTTCCAGTCCAAATGCTTTAATCCACACTGACTCTCTTTACAGAGCCTTTAACCAGTTATGGGCTGGTGACTATTTAGTATTTAGTAAGTTCCATGGTGTGGCTTTTTCTGCAGTGAGTGACTTTGAGATTCCAATCCAAGTCACTGAAGACAAGGTACAAGAGAACTAACTGTAGGTCAAACACCACCCTGGCCCACCCACACTCTCCTAAGTCAGTTGACTATTTTTTTTAGTTTTTTCAAGACAGGGTTTCTCTGTATAGCCCTGGCTGTCCTGGAACTCTGTAGACCAGGCTGGCCTCGAACTCAGAAACCCACCTGCCTCTGCCTCCCAAGTGCTGGGATTAAAGGCATGTGCCACCACGCCCAGCTGTCAGTTGACTTTTTAACTCCNCTCCATAAACTTTATTCGGGAATGACAATATAAGCATAAGCAAGAGGAGGCTCCAAGGGAGGGGGCAAGAGCCCAGGGGCTCTCTGAAGGTCAGGTAGCAATCTGAAAAACATTCTTACTGTTGTGAGCACGAATGTTCTCTCAGGATTGTTTATTGTAAGCTAGAGAATATCCACAAGGCCATGGCTCCCAGCATAGTGGTTCACATTATTTTTCCCCATAGGAAAGACCTCCCTGGCTGAGTGTCTTCCCTAGAATGGTAAAAGGTAACCAAAAGGCAGCACTTGGGTTTTATACTATGAATTTAAAGTGCTCAAGTTAGTGACCCCAACATGGAACTCTATCTAAAGACTCCATGGATTCTGAAGCCACAGTTTTTCAGGGTCAGGCTTTTCACCTGACCTGTCTTCTCACTGGTTCAAAATTCACTCTCCTCACTCCACTCTACTAAATTTCTCATCCTAGTTCAAAAGAGAAAGCCATTCTCTTGAATACTCTTGTATAACCATGAAAGTTGGGGTCTCTACTCCTTGTGTTTCCCTGACCTGTCTTCCTGCCCTAAACAGAAGCTCCTGAATACACTCCACACCCAACTGCTTTCTCCTTACATTCCTGTATCCCAGTCGTCTCTATCTCCTGCTTAGCCTATGGTATCAATTTACTTAGTAACGTTCCACATCTTCAATGGAACCTTCTAGTTCTCCGTCTCATGTTGTAGCCCAGCCATCAAAGATCAGGTAGGTTATAACCCCTCTTTCATGCCCTGATTGTTGTAATACCTGTAACTGTAAAGTCCTTAATATCTTGTGCTTGCCCAGGTCACCAGCCCCACCCCTCCTACCTCCCCTGTACTAACCAGCTTTGACCTCATGGCTCTCCACTTAAGTCCAATGTCTTCCCTGAACCTCCAATCAAACCATAATCTTCTACCATATATGATCTCTAAGAGTATATGACTCCCCCACCCACTGTCTCTTATATTAATTGAACTTTAAATAGATGTTTAAGAAAATGATAATATTAATTTAGCATTAGTCACTGCCACTTGACTGAACTCCTCAAGGATAGGCATACTTATCTCATCCCAATCTCTCTTCCCCAGTACCCAGTTGAGAAGCTTTTACATTTAATATTCATTAAGTGATGGGCTTTAAAAATTCTGCTTATACTGGAAGAGATGCAAGGAAGACTATCTGTGGGTCACAGCCACAGAAAGGGACTTCTCCTTGCATTTCCTGGGAAAAAATGGTTTCTTTTGCATCCTTGGGTCTTGCCCTAACAATGAGACTCACATGTTAGTAGGATACTAAGCAGAGATATGGCATAATTTTTTTTTTAATCATTTAACTCACTCTCAAAGTAGCTGCTCATTTCCATTCCAGATCTAGCTAGAGATGTTGGGTCCTTTCTAAGAACATCAGTTAGGAGAGAGCAACACACAACTTGCAGTACATTGTTATTTTTAAAGTCCCCAACCCCAAACAAACAAATGATTGCATAAAAGAATTAACTCACTTGTGTCATGTACACTACCCATAACATGTTGATTTGAGGTTCTGTAGAAAGGAGAAAAGTGTTTTGCTTTCCAGTGTAAAGAGCTAGTCTAGAGGCATATGTTAGACCCACTCTAGTCCTTGCCCAAATATGGTGACATAACATTCTGGTATAAGACAACTAGCCTGGATTTATAGCTTGAAATCCAGACTGGGTGAAACAAGATTCCAGTGAGTCAAAGTGTGTGATTATTCCCAAAGTCTGGATGGAGGCCAGTCATTCATAGCTTGCTATTTCCAGTGAGATTCTGAAACACAAATGCTTTTAGTCATCCTTAACAACAATCAAGAGATGTAAAATCACAGTGGGGCCTTCTAGCTAAAGCTGTAAAGTACACATCCATACTGTCTAAAAGCACCTTCCACATATCATGCATGTCTACCAGTATGTTTAGAACCGCAGAGTCCCCCTGCTGTAAAACCTGACAAGACGGGAATGTAAAACAAAGTATTAACTGTTTGATATAGGATACAAAGTCCAGGAAACTTGTCAACACACTCAGAATTGGAATTTGTATGGTCACAACTTATTTTAGGGGCATTTTCTCGAAGGCCAAGTCAGTATTTGTAGACCCTGGGCTGAGCTGAGTGGCAGCCAGTTCTGTGTGGCATGTGGCACTTTAGGTGGTGACTCCTGGATGATCCCCACCTTTCCCCATTCCTCCTAGCTAAAGCCAACCTTTATACCTGCAGAGTCTGGAATTTGCCATTCCTTAGGGGCAGAGGTCCTGCCTTCTTTGAAAACCCAGACACTCCTTAGAAAGGCAGTTACTTCTCGGGACATTAATCAGTCCACCTTATGTAGAAATAAAATATGCTATCAATGCAACAACTTACTCTTAACTCCTCAAACTAAATCTTCTGTCAATTTTAAGTAGGCGGTATTTGTTTCAGCCTGTGTGAATAGGCTTGCAGAAGTTCTCATAAGGTGATTTGCAGTTTAAAGCAGACTAACTCATACACTGTCTCCTCTGAGCAAAAGGGAGGGGTGTGTTTGGGAGGCAACGATCAGAATGAACTCAATGCCACATGGTACCCCACAGATGGCTACAATCAATACTATTGATAAAAATTGTATTACATGTGTTTATTGTGTATGAGCACATACATGTGAGTGAATGTGGGAGTGGGCATGTGTACCACAGCATACATAGGGAGGTCAGAGGACAGCTTTCAGGAGTTGGTTCTCTCCTTCTTCTATGTAGGTCTCGGGGCTTGAACCTAGGTCATCAGGCTTGGAGTCAAGTGCCCTTACAATCGGAACTGTCTCATCAGCCCAGGAAATTTTAAGTTAAAAAAAAAAACAAAAAACTTGTGTGTGTGCTTGAGTGCACAAAGTACACATGAACACAGGTGAGGTGTTATGTTCTCCTGGAGTTGGAGTCACAGGTGTTGTGAGCTGTCTGGGAATTTAACTCTGGTCCTCTGTAAGAGCAGCATGCATTCTTAACTTCTGAGACTTCTCTCCAGCCTCCTCAATAAAGAGGTTTAACTGAGGAAGCAGAAGTATGGATTGTCAACACACATGGCAATGATGTGAAGAAGAGAATGAGAGGGAAGTACCTTGACCTGGAAGTTGTCTCTGCCAGCACAGTCTCTTCCCCACGAGGTGCTGAGGCTGGGTTTGCTGACGTTGTTGCATATGCTTGTTGGTTTGAAGAAAACGGTGCTGAAATGATTAGAAAGAGCTGGGGAGGGGGGGAATCCGCAAGTGCTCTCTCTGTTTGACAACACTGAAACCCACAGAAAAGTGTAGCAACCAGCTGAAAAGCTTCAGCTCTATTTCTACAATAAAGCATCTTTCTCTACTTTTCATGTTGGAGCAGATAAAAGCTGTGACTTGTTCTCACAATCAAAAACCCTTAAGCCAGAAGCCGTGGTATCCTTTGAAGTTTTAGGGGTTTGTATCACTAAACAGCATGTCCCAAAGATTCGGAAAGGCACGTGTTAGAGATTGGCTAGTTTAAAGACTGGCTTATGTTCCTGTTAGCAGCAACTGGTAGTATTTTCACACTGATTTAGCTTTGCAGAAATTAAAATATATCTGTATTTTGGTCATGCCTTAGTTTCCCCAAATTGAAGCTGACAATTTAAGCCCCCATCAGGTTTCTGCCTATTAATTTTCATGTCTAGATCTAGAAAAATCTATATGATGTCATGGGATGTGTCTGGGTCTGGTGCCATGTTTTGATGCTACGTCAGGACATCTCACCGAAGCAGACAGTAATAAAAAGTTCATGGGCTGGCAGAATGGCTCACTGTGTAAGGATGCTTGCAACAGACCAGAAGAGATGGGTGCCATCCTAGGGATATATGGATCTATGTGGTGGTGGCTGGAGAGAACCAACCCTCTAAAGTTGACCTCTGACCTCTCCATGGGCCTGGTGGCACATGTGCACCCACACTTGCTCACAAAATAAATACATTAAAAATATAACGTAGAAACTTAAAAAAAGGAAATTTATACCATGCTGCAGGCAGACAGCCACTTTCTTTGGTAAACTCTAGAAATGTTGGATTGTGATCAAACAATTTATATTCTCTTAACTGAAAATTACTATCCTAATTTAATTAACTAAACTTTCATCGTTAAATAACCCCAGCCTAACCCCAAATTATAACTATCATAATAATTGGCCATGTAGTCGTTCACTTCACCTGTTTTTATGGCTCATACGGTTAGTAGCCTTAGTGGCCTTAGAGTACATTTCCTCTTAGCAACAGATTTTAAAGGCATCATTGAGCTGATTGTGTCATTTGTCAAATTTCTTCTCTTCAATTTTTTTTATAATATTACTCTTCCTTTTTCTCCAATCTTCATTCTACTTTCTGCTCTCCCCAGAGGTCCCTCCCCCGCTTGTGTATTTTGGTTTATAAACCAGATTCTTACATATCTGTGAAAAAATATGATGCTTTATTAAGTATGAGTTTTATATTCTACAAAATGGTATCACATGGCAAACCACATGGAATTGCTTTCCTTCTGCACTAGGGGATTGGGTCACCTCTGTTGCTATGTGTGGATGTGGCTATTGGTGCTCCAGAGCCATTTGCAAGATGTGCTTCCCTCTGGAGCATCCTACTGATAGGTGGGCATCACCACCAATTTCTAGGAGGATGAGAATGCCAAAGTTTTGTCAAAATGTAGAGAGATGGGTGTTCTGGGGAAGCCAGTGGTGGCTATCATGTTGAGTTTCATTTCTTGTTAGAAGTTCTAAATGAACATAAAGAAAAGGCATCTGGCTCTAGAGAGCCTCCAGCCAAACAGCTGGTTCTCAACAGACAGCTGTAGACTCATGACCACAAGCCTAAAAGTTAAAGCAGATGATGCTATCTACAAGGAATGCTCAGCCGGTGGAGTCTGAGCTGTTGAAGGCAGAACTCAGATGACTGGCAGATGCAAGGGAGAGCAGATGCAGGGACTTTCAAGATAGATGAGTTGTCTCTAGCTGCATATGTAGCAGAAGATGGCCTAGTCAGCCATCATTGGGAAAAAAGGCCCCTTGGTATTGCAAACTTTATATGTCCCAGAGAATACCAGGGCCAAGAATGGGAGAGGGTGGGTAGGGGAGCAGGGTGGGGGGAGGGTATAGGGAACTTTCGGGATATCATTTAAAATGTAAATAAAGAAAATATCTAATTAAAAAAAGATTAATGAAAATAATAAATAAAATGTCTAAAAAAAGAAAAGAAAGAAATGCTATATCAGATTGGTCCATAAATTATTCTCTGTGAGCCTAATGGAGCCAGAGGGAGGAAGGAGGGAAGGAGGGATGGAGGGAGGGAAGGAAGGAAGGAAGGAAGGAAGGAAGGAAGGAAGGAAGGAAGGAAGGAAGATTTCATGAGAAGACAGCTACACTTCTCTGTTGTGAGTTGTCTGTGGCTGTTTCCTGCTCCAAGGGCAGAGTTATGTAGCATCAACAGAGATGATATTGACCTGCAGAAAATATTTACTGTCTGCCTTTTTACCAGAAATGCTTACAGGCACTTGAACTAGATGAACTTGAGCAATGAGCCAAGGGTTGCTGGGATTCTTAATATTTCTCCTTTAGCTTCTGGAGAGGAGGCTCAGAGCTTACGAGGTTAAGAGGTTAAGAGCACACACTGCTCTTGCGAGTTTGGTTCCCAGCATCCATTTCAAGTGGCTCACAACTATCTGTAACTCCAGCTCCAGAGGGATCCAATGCTCCTGTGCTCCATGAGCACACACAGAGAAGCCAGACACACACACACACACACACACACACACACACACACACACACACCCCTTAAAATAATAAATCTGAAATAATAAAAACAATTTATTAAAAACATTCTTTTTCCTCATCCCACAAGCAGGCTATACAATCCAGAGTGTATCCATCATGGTTGATTAAGCATACATTTAACAAGTCTATAAAAATGCTTTGGCTTCCTTCATTTCTCATGAATGGATCTGTTTCTTAATATAAGTCTAGTAGAGGCTGATTTGATTGACTGTGGAAAGCATGATTTTCCCTTTGTTTGTTTGTGCCTGCATGGATGTCCAAAGCCAAGCCCAAAGCCAGGGTTTTACACACTTGCATCTCTCTGACGTGACTGCACGCAGTTGGTGAGAAGCATTTGGTAAGTGAGCGAAGCTTCCATTAGAGAGCACAGGTATCTGTCAGCTCCCACAGAAGCAGCTGCTCTGAGTGGCTTCCTGTTTTCTTTCATACTCCTTGAAAGGTGCTTTTGCCTTGTAGTTCCTGATCCCTCAGACTTTCTGAAGGTAATCTACATCAAGAAGGGTGGCAAGTTAATCTCAGCACTGGGGAGGCAGAGGCAGGTAGATCTCTGGGAGCTCGAGGCCAGCCTGGCCAACAGAGTGAGTTCCAGGATAGCCAGGGCTACACAGAGATACCCTGTCTGGAACACCCTCCGCCACACACACACACACATATACACACACAGAAGGTTGACAAGATGACTCAGCAGGTTCATGTGATTGCCAAGCAAACCTGATGACCTGAGTTGATCCCGAGACCTCAAGTCAAAGAACCAGGATGAGGTGAGATGCCATGGTAATCCCAGTATTCCTACATCAGGACGAGAGCCAGAGGCACAGAAAATCACCTGGGTATGATGCACAGCAGAAGCCAGGAGACCCTCTCTCAGTGAATGAGGGGAGAGACCCAACTCCCAGTAGTTGGCCTCTGGCCTCCACATGTGCATCATTTTCAGGTTTAATAATAAAGTATGTTAAAATAAGAAATCTAGTCATGGTGGTGCACATGTTTAATCCCAGCACTTGAGTGGCAGAGGCAGGCAGATCTCTTGAGTTTGAGGCCAGCCTGGTTTACAGTTAAGTTCTAGGACAGCCAGGAATACACAGAAAACAAACAAACAAACAAACAACCCAAAAACCTGTCTTGAAAAACAAAAGCAAAACAATAAAAAGACATATATGCTATAATGTAGATGTTCAGAGTCTTGGTGCCTGGTTAGAATAATCTAAGAAATTCTGACTGCAATAAAATACAGGTGCCTGGGTTCCAAGGCATTGACACCACTACTACTATTTCTTCTTCTTCTTCTTCTTCTTCTTCTTCTTCTTCTTCTTCTTCTTCTTCTTCTTCTTCTTCTTCTTCTTCTTCTTCTTCTTCTTCTTCTCTTCTTCTTCTTCTTCTTCTTCTTCTTCTTCTTCTTCTTCTTCTTCTTCTTCTTCTCTTCTTCTTCTTCTTCTTCTTCTTCTTCTTCTTCTTCTTCTTCTTCTTCTCTTCTTCTTCTCCTCCTCCTCCTCCTTCTCCTCCTCCTTCTTCTTCTCTTTTTAAAGATTTATTTATTTATTTATAAAAGTATACCATTGTTCTCTTCAGACATACCAGAAGAGGGCATCAGATCCTATTACAGATGGTTATGAGCCACCATGTGGGTGCTGGGAATTGAATTCAGGACCTCTGGAAAATCAGTCAGTGCTCTTAACGGCTGAGCCAGGTGTCTAGACCCTGGCATTGACACTTCAATTGCTCATTTCAATTGACACATCAATTGTATATTTTAGACATTGAGATTGATGGGGTTTTTGTTTGTTTATTTCCTGTGTGTGTGTTATGTCTGGTTCAGGGTGGTGGTGGTGGTGGTGGTGTGTGTGTATGTGTATGTGTGTGTATGTGTGTATGTGTGTGTGTGTGTGTGTGTGTGTGTGTGTGTGTGTGTGTGTTTAAGCCAGAGGTTGATGTCAGACATCTTCTTTGATCACTCTATTGCTTTATCATTTGAAACAGGGTCTCTTATTGAACCTGAACCTCGATGACTGGCTCTACTGAAGATCAATACGCTATTAGGATCCTCTTATCTCTGCTTCCCAGCTCTGAGGTTGTAGATGGGGGCCACCACATCAGATTTTTTAAGCATAGGTACTAGTGATGTGAACTCAGATTCTCAAACTTGCATAGCAAGTAGTACTCTTAGCCTTTGAACCATCTCCCTATCCCGATAACCAAGGCTAAAAAACAAAACAAAACTCTGTTAGGTGATTGTAATATGGCGGCAGGCTAGAAAGACATGGAAGGCTATGCAGACATGAGAAGGAGAAGGGACCCTTCACTCCAGGGGCTGGCTGAAGTTGCTCACTAGCTGAAAGGTAAGAATTCCATCACAATTACATTTGTTGTATAGATTTCCTATATACAGACAATATTCCTTTCATATAGAGATATTTCAAATATGAATGTTAAATTAGTAATAAACTACATTTAGGGACTTGGTGTATATGGCTTTTAATCCCTTTCCCAAATGTAGACCTTTTGGGGAAATCTCTCAAAGAACACTATAAACTTTGTTCACAATGAAAACATGTTTTAGTTCCTTGTGTTAGGTGTCCTCACATGACACAGGTTTACCTTATCATCTGTGATGGATATCTAAGACACCTCAGGGACTAACGTATGATCTCATTAAAGTTCCTTAGCAACCTTTTTGAGATATGACCTCAGAAGACAATAAAGCCATATGTTGTAAATACACTTGAGGACAATCTCTTTCTGTCTATATGGATATCTCCCATGTCTATATTTGGGTGTGTCCTATCCTGTCCATGAAAACTTATTTTTTAACTCTGTGCTTAAAGCTTATATCAGACTTCTTTTCTACTAAACTATAACTCTACTTCATATTGACTTGTGCTGAAATTCTCCCTGTATCTTGATCTGTTAAGAGGCTAGCTGGCATGTAACTTATTCTGTGGAATGGTGCTCCATCCAAGGGAACAGCTTGAGCCTGGGGATTTCCTGCCATGCAAGTGTATTCCAAAGTTAACCCACTTTACTCAACCATTCAACTTTTATAACAATTTATATATACCTGATTTTGAATATTATTTTACATTAAACAAACTATTAAGTTAACTTTAAACTTGTTTTAAGCTTAACTTTGACAATAAATCTAGAATACGGTACGATGGGAGATAAAAATTGGTCTCTTCCCCATGTTCATCTCTATAAATGAATTACATTTGTACTGAGCCTGACTGACCATTTACTTCTATATCTCAATTATCTTTAACAGTTTATAACAAGTTGGTACCTTTCATAAAGTTTATAATTTTATTTCTGTTAAGTTTGAGCATTAAGAAATTATAATTATTGATTAAAGATACTTTAGTATCAAAGTAAACTTGAAATTATAAATACAGTCCACAGAGACACTGACCTCTTATAGTGTACTTTTAAAAAATATTAGTTTTTATATGACTCAGTTTCTCCAAATTGCTAAAGCTTAACAAATATAGCAAGAGTACCACAGCTCTTCTATCATCCAGTTCTAAAATAAACCATCTTAAAAGCCTGGTGTTGCCTCCTCGGTCTAAAACAAAAGGGATACAGCGATAAACAGAGAGACACCGCATGCTCACCATAACCAAGACTTGGTCAGGAAAGTCACATGGCGTACTTATGTCCTGATGAGGTCACTGGCCAAGATGTCAGCAAGCCACATGTCACTCCGAGGAGAGCCCATTCCGGAGCACACCCTTTTCTTAAACAAGAGTTGAATCTAAGTTATATCTATGGTATGTTATAGCAAGTTTCCATGATCAATATATCCTTTTACAAGTACAATTAATGACTTACAAATCCTAAAATACAGAGAGTTCAAGTTTCAAAAGGCAAAGCTTTAAAGGTTGTAAGCAGAACCAAGGAAAAGGAGGGGGGTTCAGAGCGTTGGGCATCCAGTCTTGCGGGGGTTCAGAGCGTTGGGCATCTAGTCTTGCGGGGGTTCAGAGCGTTGGGCATCTAGTCTTGCGGGGGTTCAGAGCGTTGGGCATCTAGTCTTGCGGCATCTATGGAAAAGTTTACTTCTTAGTTCTTTTCAAGCCCAAGGTGTCTTTTCTGGGCTGTTTGGTTTTGTTCTCCCACTGACACTGCCTCCTCAGGAGGGTAGAAGAGGATGAAATAAGTTTTCTTTCTTTCTTTTTTTTTCTTCTTTTTTTTTCTTTTGGTTTTTCGAGACAGGGTTTCTCTGTGTAGCTCTGGCTGTCCTGGAACTCACTTTGTAGACCAGGCTGGCCTCGAACTCAGAAATCTGCCTGCCTCTGCATCCCGAGTGCTGGAATTAAAGGCGTGCGCCACCACTGCCCAGCTGAAAGACGTTTTCAAAACTACCCGTACCCCTGAAGACATTTGACTCTCTCTAAGACTGAACCCAATGTGATCTTACATATCACATAATCTTTGTATGTGTCTGAAAATGAGACAGACAATCTGAAATGATTTTACCTCTTAGCTGTTAAAGATACAAGCAGGATTTTCCAGGCCTGGAGAGGCAGAAACATAAGTAGGCCAACAGTATAGGGCAAAAGAGGTATATGTTATCTCAGGAACAGATACAAGTTTGGAGGCCTGACAGAAACAGCTTCAGGTATCTGCTGTGGGCAGTGTTCCAAGGCAGGGCCATGAAAATAATTAAAGTGAACTGCGAGTTATGTGGGGGAGGGGCCTCAACCACACTACTATTCCATCTTATGGATCCACCTAAATCAAAGTAGTTATTAGAAATAGAAAGTGCCGAATTTGTACCATCAGTGGCCATTTGTATTTTGATGACAGATTTGCACTGAAAGGCAAAGGAGAGTCGCTGGTTTTCTTCAGAAATTTGGAGCAGATAAAGGATGTGATGGTTTGTATATGCTTGGCTCAGGGAGTGGCACTGTTGGGAGGTGTGACCTTGCTGGAGTAGGTGTGTCACTGTGACCATGGGCTTAAGACCCTCATCCTAGCTGCCTGGAAGTCAGTCTTCCACTAGCAGCCTTCAGATGAAGATGTAGAACTCTCAGATCCTCCTGCACCATGCCTGTCTGGATGCTGCCATATCCCTGCCTTGATGATACTGGAGCCTCTGAACCTGTAAGCCAGCCCCAATTAAATGCTGTCTTCTATAAGACTTGGATTGGTCATGGTGTCTGTTCACAGTAGTAAAACCCTAACTAAGACAAAGGACATATGCAAAATCAGGGATAAAATCCAGCCACCTGGTAACCAAACAGGCCTGGGGAGTTAAGGGGGTCAGGAGGTCTCTGCCCCTACAAATTCCAGCTCTTAAGATGACAGGGCCAGTGAAAGGCTCTCAAGAGTATTCGGCTATGGACCAGGGGAGAATTCCAGGATTTCTCGGCCAGTCCCAGCCAGTGGAAAAGTCTTGGAATCTCTGATGAACTGGTTTCAAGACAAACAGAAGAAGGCTCCCACGAGCTTTAGGCCTAACTCGGGATGCCTCTGAGTTAAGTCCATGGTTACTTTGTCCTGATATTTTGCTATATTGCATGTGCATTCTCATTGAATGCAACATGGCTCCCCACTTAGAAGGTCAGACTGTGTCAGGGCATGGCAGTAAGAGGAGAGAGAAATAGAAGCAGTGGAGTGAAAAGCTACCTGAGAGAAACAGGTGGCCTTGCAGGAGGACCCAGGGCCTGGGAGCGTATGAGAGCCAAGGAGGTTTGTCCATGGGAGGGCTTGTGGTTGTAGGTGATCAGCACCGTTATGTTAGATTATTTAAGATGAGCTGGAGCACAGCCATGGTAGCACATTCCTTTAATGCCAGCACTTGGGAAACAGAGGCAGGTGGATCTTTAAGTTTGAGGCCAGCCTGGTCCTCAGAGAAAATTTCAGGACATCCAGGGCTACACAGAGAAACCCTATTTCAAAAAAAAAAAGAAGTAACTGTAGTGAGACAGAAGGCACAGCTGGGCACAGAGAGAGAAGGAGGGGCTTGGTCCAATCTTAGATGTTAGGTAGGACCATGTTTATTAGTGGAAAGGGGTCACTTTCATCACCCATGTGTGTGGACAGCCAAAATGCCTACAGAAGATGGAATGCAGCCTTTTATAGAGGAGGAAATTACTTAAGTCTGCAAGGGAAGCTGAGAAGTGTGGTCTTTCAGCAGGAAACTCTCAGATGCAATTGTTCCATTCTTTCCAAACAGCCTTAAGCTGTAGACATTGCCATGGTTTTAGAAGACAGAGACTTGGATTAGGCCTTTGATAATGTACCTGGGGCAGTTGGCTGCCTTTGGCCTACTTGTGTTGCTGCTGGGTACTTAGGCCTAGAATCCTAGAGCCTCCATTTCTCTGTATTTCAAAGCCATAGAAAACCAGAAACAGAAATTAGCAAGAAAAATAGATTTGTTGTTTGGTCAAATGGTAGATAGAGGATGACTGTCTAGTTTGCTTACCTGCACTCCCATGGCTGTCTTACAACTTATAGAAGACCCTAAGAAAGACTGGACAGGGGCTGGAGAGATGGCTCAGCCATTAAAGGCTAGGCTCACAACCAAAAATATAAGAAAGACTGGACACATGAAAACATAGCTGTGAGACCAGTAAACCACCATTTTCTAAAGGAAGGGAAGGGGCCCCAAGTCCCAGGTTGTCTCCATTCTCTTTTACAGTTGGGATTTGTTATTATTGTTTGGTTTTTGTTTTGTTTTAATTCAAGTCCTGGCCAAGCAACGTGGTATCCAAAAGAACCCTCATTTAAAAAAAAAAGTCATTCATGTATGTGTGTGTTTGAATGTATGTTTGTTTGTGTCTATGTGTTTGTATGTGTGTGTGTGTGTGTTTGTATGTATATTTGTGTATATGCCAGTGTGTTTGTATGTGTTTGTGTATTTGTGTGTATGTTTGTGTGTGTCCATGTGCTTGTATGTGTGTGTGTGTGTGTGTGTTTGTCTGTCTGTGTGCTTGTATGTGTGGGCATCTATATGTGTGAGTATGAAAGTACCCGATGAAGACAGAAGAAGCCACTGGAGCCCTAGGAACTGGAGTTAGGTGCACCCATAAGCACCCAATGTGGGGGCTGGAATCAAAACTGGTCCTCTGATAGAGCGGTAAGTGATCTATGCTGAATCATTGCTCTAGCCTCAGGTCCCACAATTCTGAAAGAGGAAGAAGTCTCAGGGTTTTGCCTGGAGAGATAGGCTCCCCACCTATTCCAGACCTGGCAGGGTTCTTTGTCTGTAGTTCCATTTCTTCCATAGGTATAGAATGGAAGCCTTTAGTATTTTTGAGACTTTAGAAGTCAGCTTTGCCTCTGACTCTTGCATACCTGTGAAACACACAAGGCCTTGAGTGAATAAAGGTGATAGTCTGATAGCAGAAGAGGGTGGGGGCGGGGACACACATGCTTCTCTGTAAGAATATCTACTCTTCGCCTGGAGCTTCAGCATATGACCACAGTTGACACTAGACAGCACCTCTACACCAGTCAAATCTCTTTAGCCAAGTCTGACCCCTGACTGGGAGGCAGCAATGTATTACAATATTTCTGCCTCGTGCGTTCAGAAATGCTTTAGTGGTTGTTGGCATCCATCTTGTATACAAGACTTCCAGTCAAAGGAGATTTCTCATTCCGACACCCACGGGGCTAGAAAAGCCCACACTTAGCCGGGCGTGGTGGCGCACGCCTTTAATCCCAGCACTCGGGAGGCAGAGGCAGGCGGATTTCTGAGTTCGAGGCCAGCCTGGTTTACAAAGTGAGTTCCAGGACATCCAGAGAAACCCTGTCAAAAAAAACAACAACAACAACAACAAAAAACAAAAAACAAAAAACAAAAAACAAAACAAAAAACCAACCCACACTTTTACCAAGACTGTGACTCTATCAAGGAACGCTCCTACTAGAACCTTCTGATTAGTCACCTCAAAGGAAACTTTTAGAAAATGTAAGTAGGCTTGACAGATAATAGCAAGACATAGTTCAGAACTATAAATTTTATAAAAGGTTACACTGTATATCTCAATGCGGAGATGGATAGCGGCATTTAAGACTTTCACAGGTAAAACGGGCATTTGGATGGATTTGACTTCAAGATTCATTTTTTTTTTCTTTTTCCATCATGAGTTTCAGAAACTTAAGGTACAACATGTTACTCTAAGATAAAGAATTCATTAACATGTGAAGAGTTCTTCCATGCAACTGGAATCAATTGCTTCATTTAATATCTCAGAAGAAAACAAAATTTGTGTTAGTCATTAAATATGGGAGAGGCTGACGGATGGAAACAACCTTTTAGAAGAAGCAGAGATGCTTTTGAAATATAGCAAAGGAGGTAATGGAAGGGGAAGATTCCACAGGGCTCACTTTCTCTTGAGCTGGAAATTCACTGCTACCGAATGAGGAACAAGGCATCACTCGACTTGGTCTGGTCAGTACCCAGTGTTTTCAGGAGCACAGGCTATGAGCAGAATGGTTCTTTATCATTTTTGAAACACCTCTACCTTCCATTAATTCACATTCAATAAATGAACCGCTACCCCCCCCCCCCCCCCCCCCGCCGCCAGATGTCTATCGAAATGAGTCAACATTTTGCCCATTAAAGCTACCTGATTGTAAAGTGTCTAGTTCCCAATCTGACAAAAATAAACAAATGTGCTAAATTAGCCAAAGAAGCTCAGAGATAAAATTAGTAGGCTGTTTATAAGAATCTGGATGTGCTTGGGAAACAGGTGAGGACGGCCCCTCAGCCACGCTTGCAGCCAAACCCGGGGAAAGTGTTGCAGCTGGGAACGTGGTGATTAATTAGAGGTGTACGTTTCACATCAGACACACGTATTTGGTTCTGAACAGTCTGTCCCAGGTGCCGTGTGAATGATGGGAAGAATTGCGTGTCTGTCTCCCAAGACGCAACCACAGAATATGAAGCATAGCTTTTTGTTATAACTCTGC
The DNA here is from genome assembly GCA_902729485.2 of Mus minutoides. Taxonomy (NCBI): domain Eukaryota; kingdom Metazoa; phylum Chordata; class Mammalia; order Rodentia; family Muridae; genus Mus; species Mus minutoides. The sequence continues at coordinate 247,820 of LR750253.1, forward strand.
AATCTTAAAGCAAAACAGATGGGTGGGAGCAACTCGCCATGAAAGCAAGTCCACAGTGCAATCAGCGTAGAGGGAGGTTTCTCTTTCTCTGTCATCATTCACCTTAGATATGTAACCATGTAACCCCTGAATAGCATCCACAACTCTGAATTGCAGGTTGAGGACAGAAAGCTTGCTTTTGAAGTGTATTGTGCTATCAAACAAAGAGCCTGGGTTCAGCAGGTTTTCAAATTTAGTGTGCTAAAAGGCTCCCGGAGTATGTATTAAGGGGTAAATTGCTGGGCGATTCTGACTTGGAGCGCAACACTATTATCTAGAAGAGCCCCCCAAAATGACCCTGATTCTGTTGGTTTGGGATTATGTTAAAAGCAAAGTTAAGAACCACTGCCATGGTGCTGTTTGTTTTTTTTTTTTCTCGGAAAAAGATGCCTCCTGCCAGACAACTGTATACTTGTTAATTTCATTCATCTCTTAATATTTATTGAGTAATCTGTCCTGTGCTAGGCTAGGTAGGGGGTAAAATGATATTCAAAGCAGCCAGTCGATAATTGGATTCAGGCAGCTGATCATCTCAGGGAGAGAGTAAGAGACAGATATTCATCGCAGCATCACACAAATAATTGTGAAATTACACCTTTGGTAAGTTCTGTTACAAGTGGCATACGGTGTTACAGAAAGTGGGAGAATCAGAATGATAGGATGAATCTCATTAGCCCTGCAAGGGTAAACAGAACCAGCTCTTAGGTTTAAATTCTGAAAGCTCTTCTCTCAGGTCTTGCTCCTAGGATAGCTTATTTGCCAGCAGGCTACTCCATCCCTGCTGTGCCGCACGATGCTGGAAATGGATGGCATTTATGTTCTGCATGTCCATGCTGAGATAACATGTTGGGCTCTCAATCACAGGCTACAACCTGAAATCTTTTCTTTAAGATGAATCACACCATCAGATGAAAGAACCCAGTGTTAGAATCCACGAGGCCTCTGGCAAAAACTCACCGGTCATCTTGATCTAGAAATGGAATCTGCATGAAGAAATGGTGCAATTTGAAAGACATGGATCCTAAGGACTTCAACAATAGACTGCTAAATCCTTCCTCACAGGAATGCCCACGGTTCTTGACAAGAAACCATGGCTGTACAATTCAGCCACATATTCAAACTGTAGAAAAGAAGAAAACGTAGATAGCAGATGACAATGTACAATGCCTAAGTACAGCTGTAACCTTATTAAAAACTCAAAAGGTCTCTGTGCTAGACTGTTTCATTAGAAAGCCATCACTTTGAAAGTAAACTACACAAAAATCATTAAGAATGGAAAGAACTTGTGATCTAGACACTGGTGACCTAAAACCTTATTAGACACTGGTGACCTAAAACCTTATTCCAAACATTTTCCTGGTATTCCTAGACTCTGTGCATTAAAGAGCAGAAAAGCAGGTGGCTTGCCCTCAGTGAGTTCAGTCTCCTGCAGACATAGCCAAGGACATTCTCACATGTCAAGGACACTTAAGATGGAGAAAGAGGAAACAAATCAGACTTCAGTGTCCATTCTAGGAGGCAATGCCTCTTAGTCAGTAGATAAATAGCTTACAGAAAAGACTCAGATGTCGAAGCCAGAGATTTGATATCTGAGGCCACCTCTGCTGCTTGTGTCAGTAGCAAAATGCCTGAATAGTGTGTGGGCTGTTTGAGTAGCAGATCCTTCCTTGCGATGCCAGCCAATACTTGGCTTCGGTGGTGTAGCACGGTAACACCTCTGTGCATTATATTTCGTCGTAGGATGCTAATTCGTCTCATTCTTGGTGAGGAAGAACCCACGCTGGTCATCCATTTCACCCAGGATTTGGGTAGGAAAGAGTAAAGAGGACTGCATTTTATACCGCCACTGTATTTTCTCTAAGCGGCCCATCCATTCCAAAATTCTCTTTCCACTATCTTGTCCCTGGTCAGCTTTGACTTGAGAGTTTCCTCAGCTCTTTGTCGTACATACCTCTCTGTCATCTGCTTTACAACTGAGTCTGAGCTCTTACATGTTTGCCGATCTACAGCCTTCCAGTGGTGGTATGCTTCAGAATCTTAGACAGGGCGGGGGGAGAGGAGGCAGGGAGAATATAAATACAGATGTGAAGCTCTCTTAACTAATCCTCATTAATAGCAACAGGCACTAGCAAATTGTCTTAACTTGTAGTTACTACTACATATTACTTGAAGTACAGATGAGCTAGGATGGAGAGCCGGCTCATATTGTTCTTCCCACTGTCCCTATGAGTCAGCCAACCAATGCCTGTAGCTCCAGCTCCAGGTGATCTGACACCCTCTTCTGGCCACCTCAGGCACCTATAATCTCATGCATATAGCCGGAAACAAACACACGCATATGCACCTAATTTAAAAGAAAATAAAAATCTTTAAAGGAAAACACAGATCAGGGATAACGTTTTTTAATCAAAAGATTATAGCACACAAATATTCAGAGATTCAAAGTCCAGTAATTTATCTAGTTCCTGAAGAAAAATTAACATTTTTGCTCAGCCTCTGAAAATAGGCATGCATGGGTAATGGTATTCTTCTTGGTCAAAAATAAAATTTGTGGTCATTATTAGGCTTATTTATTTATTTATATCATAATTTATACAATATAAAACATAGCAAATTTGATTTCCTGAAGTGACAGCCCCTCAGGTTTCTAATTTAAACCGTTAATAAAGTGATTTAATATTTTGAAGAGAGCAGTTATCTTATTTTCTCCTAAAATATATGTCTAAATTGATCACTGTGTAGAATCCAGTTAACACTCTGTTTATAAAGATATCCATGATATATCTGTATGTATTCAGTACATTGGGCATCAAATCTATTGTGAAAATTTCATTACAATACTTTCTGTTGTTCAAGGAGAACAAATTGTTTTCAATCATCTTTTTATGTGATTGTTTCGATGGTTCACAATTCATGGACTGGGTACAGCAAATGTAAAATAGAAAGAAGAGGAGGAGAAGGAGGAAGAAGAGAAGGAGAAGAAAAAGAAGAAGAGGAAAGAGAATTCAGGAAAAAGGGAGGGGTGAGGAGAGGAAAGAGGAGAAACAGACGGAAAGTAAGAAGAAAAGAGAAAGACATTCCAGTCACCTTCAACTCTAAAACTGATCTTAATTTCTTTTCTAAGGTTTGTTTGTTTGTTTGTTTGTTTGTTTGTTTGTTTGGGACAGGGTCCCTCTTTGTAGCTCTGGCTGGAATTTACTATGTAGACCAGCCTGACCTCAAACTCACAGAGATCCTCCAGCCTGTGCTGGAATTAGACATGTGTGTGTACTGCCATGCCTGGCCCTGTGACTTTTTAAAGGTTCCTGGTTAGTAATGATCTTATTTAAGAAATAAGGACAACAAACGATTTGCCTTGATTTGACTCCCCTCTAGGATAGATTTTTTTAAAAAGATTTATTTATTTATTTATTTAATGTATGTGAGTACACTGTAGCTGTACAGATGGTTGTGATCCTCCATGTGGTTGTTGGGAATTGAATTTAGGACCTCTGCTCACTCTGGTCAGCCCTGCTTGCTTCGGCCCAAAGATTTATTTATTACTATTATAAATACACTGCTGCTGTCTTCAGACACACCAGAAGAGGGCGTCAGATCTCATTACGGGTGCTAGAATTTGAACTCAGGACCTTCAGAAGAGCAGTCAATGTTCTTACCTGCTGAGCCATCTCACCAGCCCCTCTAGGATAGATTTTAAATAATAAATATGTGCAGTGTGTGAAGGCTGGGCTTTCTGATTTTTACATATAAAATAGCATCTTTACCAAATTTATTTCCCCAAGGTTAGTATGTCAGCTCTGCATAGTCATTCCTTGGAGGTTCTTTTGGATACTGGAGTGGCCCTACTGCACCAGCATACTGTGGAGGTGTAGTTTGAGGTCCCTGTGCAAAGAGACCTCTGCACAGTGTTCTTAGCTACTGATAAACTCTGTGCTTAATTGATTTATTACCCCCTGACTCTACACAACTCTACAAAAAGTTTGCCCCACAAAATGTTATCTTACATAACTTCTGCTTTTATATGTTTTGTATTGAGAAAGGTGGAAATATTAGACTACTACATGCTACTTTAATCTACAAGTTAATGTTATTTTATATGAAGACAATTTGCTATCTGTGCATAAACAGTGTCAAAATTTTTCTTATTGATGCTATGAGACTGTAATAATATAGTAAGATTTTTCTTTAAAGCTCAAATGTGGTCTACCACCAGATTATTGAAAACAACTAGTCTGATATAGAGATCATGCCAGAGAATGTTCTAAGCATGTCAGTTAATCTTTCTGCCAAGAAAAAGAAGGCATTAGAATTACCCCCATTTCACAGGTGAGAAAACGGACACAGACAAGAAAGATTAATAAATAAGCAACAGAACTTGTCCAGCATGGCCTGTCTGTACATCATATTCCTAACCATATGACTTGGGTATTTGGTCATTTGTAGGAAAATAACTAATTCTCTAGAGTGAGGCTGGAGATATGGCTGAGCAGTTAAACATGCTTGCAGAACAATCTTGAAGCCCAGAGTTTGGATCCTAGTACCTATGTAAAGAGCCAATATCCTACCTGTGTAAAGAGCCAATATCCCTGCCATGACCTGTAAAACCAGCTCTGGGGTGTGTGCAGGGAGAGGAACCACTGGGGCTTCCTGGATTCCAATGTACCCTTGTGTCAACCCTGGATTCAGAGAGAGAGAACCCGCCTCAAAGCAATAGGCAGAAAGTAACAGAGGAGAGCATATAACCCACTCATCCAACCTCTACATATCTGAGCACAGGCAAGCACATGCAAGCACATGCAAACAGGAATACAACTGCACACAACACACACACACACACACACACACACACACATTCACATAGACACATGCACATATACAAATAAGAAAAAATGTCCTAAAGGAATGTATTTTGGTAAATTAATCAGATCATTTTCTCTAGTATAGACATCTACCTCTGCAGTATGACTTGGCTTTTTAGCCTGGACAGTGGAGCCCACATACTTAACATCAAGCCAGCAGCATAGACTCCATAGACAGTTCACATTAAAGAGAAGTTTCCCAGACCATGAGCCAAAGGTGTCTACGTATTCTGTGTGGTCATGGTTAACAGTGAGCGTAGCCTGGGCATTATCATGTCTCTTAGTAGGAAAGTAGAGAGGTGTTAGTGAGGACTTTGTGGGATGTGATGTGTTAGGATGAGTCTCTTGGATTCCTTATTTTTAGAATGCTTTTATTTTTTAGGCTAGTGACTTAGCTTCTAAAAAAGTATTCAAAACAAATGTATGTATGGCTTTCTAAGAAACTTTGCTAAACTACAATATGCAGGCCAGGTAAGCCTGCTCTCAATTCACACCCATGTTTATGTGGTCTGAAAGTGGGCTGCAGTATAAAATGATAAACATTAAGGCCAAAAATCTTTTGGGCATTATTAGAAAAAAAAGACATCTATGTGAAATGTACACTAGCTGAAAGTTTTCATTATGTCAATTATGGATTCGCTATGGCACTTATATCTGGCAACGAATACATGCCACGGTCCTCAGCTCCCTATTGTCTACTGGCTTATTGGATGAAACAGAGGGATAAAGGACCCACAGGATAGTCAGTCAATGGGTTGCATCCATTAGGTTGGGAACAACTGAGATATCAATAGGAACAAGAAAAGGAAGAAGTAATGAAAGAAATATTAGCAAGTATGGGAAGCTGGAATAGAGAGGGTAGATCCCTTCTCCTCTCCCTGCAAAGTTATGTAGATTGTTACTTAGATAACATATTCCTTAGATTAAAATAGACAAGAGTGTGCACCAGAAGCCCCTGGCTTTCTCCTGTGTGCTATTGTAATTTAATACAAACTGCCTCAAATCAGATTCTGGTACTGTACCAGGATCCTAAAACAGTGTAAATAGGAAGAGAGAGCCTTAAACCAACGTGTGAGTTATGAGCTCAGGGAAATATAGATTCACCAGGGAGTTTAAATCCAGGCAACCAGTAACCAGTAGCTAAGATGGCTGTAAGGTCCTCCCAAGTTCTAAAGAGAATGGCACAAAAAGTAACATGGCCCTACCCTGCCTGGAGCTAAATTTTCCTACCATGTAACAGAGTATATACATGTATGTATGTGTATATATGTATGTCTCAACAGCTGTAGCATTTCTCAGAAGTTGAGTTCTTTCTGAATCTTAAGGCAAACTCTCAGCTGTAAGCCTTGGTAAAAGCAAGACTAAGAGAGGACATGAATCTGAGAGGGGCATATAAGGGCCATAGGAATAGGAGGGTAGGTGTTACTAGAAATAAGTTTGGGGTCAAAAAGAAAGAGGTCATCACTCTGACTGGGGTGTCTGGACAAGACAATCTTTACTCTTGATCAAGACAGTGTGCTCAGAAGGGCAAACACACAGAAATGGGACAAGGACTTGCTGTTTGTTCTGAGCCTGGTGGTGACTGTTCTTCTCCTATTGGCTGGGGTCAGAAGCAAAAGTCTTAACTCAGTTGGCTGGTCTGACAAGAGTTGGTGACTATGTCTTTTCCCCATTGGCTGGTGTCTTAGTCAGAGTTTCTATTCCTGCACAAACATCATGACCAAGAAGCAAGTTGGGGAGGAAGGGTTTATTCGGCTTACACTTCCATACTGCTGTTCATCACCAAAGGAAGTCAGGACTGGAACTCAAGCAGGAGCTGATGCAGAAGCCATGGAGGGATGTTCTTTACTGGCTTGCCTCTCTTGGCTTGCTCAGCCTGCTCTCTTATAGAACCCAAGACTGCCAGCCCAGAGATGGTCCCACCCACAAGGGGCCCTTGATCACTAATTGAGAAAATGCCTCACAGCTAGATCTCATGGAGGCATTTCCCCAACTGAAGCTCCCTTCTCTGTGATAACTCCAGCTGTGTCAAGTTGACACAAACCTAGCCAGTACAGCTGGGGTTGGACATCATAGTCCTAATTCAGTTGGCTGGTTCAAAAAGAGTTGCTCCACTGGTGATAGAAGAAGGAGAAAGGGGTCACTGCTCCTGGAATACAGCAAGAGGCCTTTTTTAAACAAAGGTTTTACTGGGTGGGGAGGATTAGAACATTGGCATAAATGTCCTACAAGGTAAAGAAGATAAAAAGATTTTAATTCCTTGTTCTGAACACCAGTTTTAGAGTATTTGATATAAAAGACTCATATTTGGTATTTCTTACAATATGATCAAAATGTATCATCCTCATACCTGAATTTCTCAAAAAAATTAAAAACCAAGAATAATAAACACACAGTGGTACAGGGTGAACGTTACCCATTACCGTTCCCAGCAGAGAGGTGGGAGCATAGGAAGGAAGAACAGGCTCAAAGCAAAACCCATCCCAGCAGCTCAAACATTAGGTCCTGCAGCTCTGTGTGAGGCACACTTCACATCATTTGAGTCCAAAGGAACTGAGCATTGCTACTCCAGTGACTTTGCTGGTTACAGCCTGCCCAGGCTCTCCTGGGCTGCCTGCTCACTGCCTGCTGCTTCCTTCGACTTCCTGAGCGGTCTGTTGTAGCCTCACTGTCACTCTCACAGTTTCACACATCCTTTCAGGGCTTCCCACGAGGTTTCCAACCTTAGCGAATACTGCCCAGCTTCCCAGGCCTTCCTTTGAGATCTCACTGAGTGCCTACAAGACCCTAGAAGCCTCGGAAAGTGCATATGTGAGAGGCCAACATCCCGTGGACCAAACTTTTGTGAGCTAGAACCCCGCCGGATCACAGCTATGATCTCTGAGTGTCTGGATAGCTGAGGTCTAGAGAATATTAGCTCAGCAGCTGTTTCCATTTTTGAGTCTGTGAAGGGGAGGTCTGGCCAATTCCTAAGAAGCCCTGAAGGTATCTTTCCTACTGTCACAATGTAACGTATTAGACTTCTCGTTAATGACAGTAATATCTGCAGTAGCCACAACTTTCTTGGCCACAACTCCCCTGGTACTCCCCGTCTCCTCTTGACCCTCACTATGAGTCAAGCTAAAAGAAGCAAGTGATACCCATGTGTCTTGGTTAGGGTGACTACTGCTGAGATGAAACACCATGACCAAAGAAACACAGGGAGGAAAGGGTTTATTCAGCTTCCATTTCCATAGCATTGTTCATCATTGAAAGAAATAAGGACAGGAACTCAAACAGGGCAGAATGCTGGAGGCAGGGGCTGGTGCAGAAGCCATGGAAGGCTGCTGTGTACTGACTTGCTCCTCATGGCTTACAGAACCCAGGACCACCTGCCCAGGGATGGCACCACCCACAATGGGCTGGGCCCTCTCCCATAAATCACTAATTAAGAAACTGCCCTGCAGGCTGGCCTACATGATCTTATGGAGGCATTTTCTTAATTGATGACTCTAGTTTGTGTAAAGTTGACATAAAACTAACCAGTACACCCATGCCATAGCCTCAATGGAATCTTCTGCCAGATTGATTGGTTCATAAGCTTTAAGTTCACCATTACAAAAGCGAAGTTCATTGCCGGAATGTAACAGGAATGGGCTTCTCCTTCCATTTCCAATACGGTCCTCATTTCCGTGTGGTGGCTTGAATAGGAATGACCTTTCTGGGCTCATACATTGCAATGCTTGGTTATGAGGGGGTGGTGATACTTGACAGGGATTAGGAGGTGTGGCCTTCCTGGAGGAAATGTGTCACTGGGGGTGGGCTTTGGGGTTTCAGAGACTCAAGCCAGGCCCAGTGTCTCTCCTTTCCTGCTGCCTGAGAATCGGGATGTCGAACCCTCAGCTATCACTCCAGCACCATGCCTGCCTGCTTGTAGCCATGCTTCTCACCATGATGGCAACGGACTAAACCTTTGAACTGTAAGCCAGCCCCATCAAATGCTTTCCTTTATAAGAGTTGCTGTGGTCACGGTGTCTCATCAAGGCAATAGAAGAATGACTAAGCCACATGTGAAACCGCATGAGCCTGGCCTCTCCTTTCAACATCCTCCAAAGGCTTCAGAACTACATGACTAAAAGTGGGAACAGCAGGGATCCTACTTTTGCTACCAGTTTTCTCTGTGTGCACATCTTGTCACTGTGAGAAGAAATACCTGAGCAATACAACTTACTAGAGGTCAGGTTTGTCCTGACTTAGAGCGTTAGAGGTTGAAGTCCAGGGTTGACAATCTCTGGGGCTGTGGTAAGGTATAGGATAAAGTTGTAAGGGCATGGTGGAACAAGGCTGCTTATTCCATAGGGCAGTGATGCTGAGGGCTTCTGGGGACCCGATGTCCCCTTCAAGGCATTCACTTAATCTAACACTCAGGGCTATCTCCTAATAGGTCATTTGCCTATGAACTTGTTAGTAGGTAAATCCATTGATGAAGTTAACTCTTTCCCAATCCAATCTCAACTCCACAAGCTCCAGGGTCCAAACAGTCAGTGCAAGAAGCTTTTTGGGGGACACTGTAAGAAAACAGCCTCCTGCCCTTCAAGGAAAAAGGCCTCAGGAGAAACTCCACCAGCTGACACTGTGATCTCAGACTTCTAGCTTCTGGAAATGTGAAAAATAGAAATTTCTGTTTCTCAAGTCACCTGGTGTGGCTTTTTTTTTTTTTTTTAAAGTGGTGGCCTGAGCTGACTGGGAGTGTTCAAAGTAACTTCTGTCCATTCAAGTACAGTCATCTTTTTAATGTTTCTCCATTGTCCCAGCCCCTGGGTATACCTTTTATGTTCCTTACAAAAATATTTTATTTCTAGTCTGATGGCTTTAGGGAGAAAATGTGAAATGTTGGCAGTTAACAGGATTCTTTTAAAACTGCATTATACTGTTAGGAGTGATGGTTTTCTTCAGTCTTAGAAAAGCAGATGGGGAAAATCTGTTAGTGGAGTTAATGGTGCTGTCACTTGTGTTGGTGGGCTAGCACCTTGCTGATGCCTTTGTGCCAAAAATGTCTTCACAGACTCATTTATTTCATTTTATGACAACTGTCTAGATTTAAAGCAGGCCCCTTTAACTTGACAGCACAGCCCGGAGTGTCTCATAGAAACAGTACTGTAAGCAGTGTGTCATTTAAAGAGGGATCATACTCATGCTGTGGATGGACTCCCAAGAGCAAGCAAGTGAGCAAGGGGAGATGACATGCTGAACGAAGAGACAGGAGGAGCAAGCAGGTGCGGCTTCACTTAATGACCATCACAATCTTTCTAGAGCTTTGAAATCATATGACATGTTGAGCTCATGAAGACATTTACCATACAAGCAATGCTTCTGCTTCCATCTCCCCCATAGCTGGGACTATAAGCATGGGCCATCAGACTAGCTCAAGCATTAGCAAGGTGGTACCCCACCAGCTTGTTGTTGTTGTTGTTGTGTGATGTAGGTGTTTCTCATTCTTCTTTATATCACTGAAGATCACAGTTGGGGGTTCATATATCCTAGATTAGCACACCAAGCCTCCCTCCCTCCCTCCCTCCCTCCCTCCCTCTTTCTTTCTTTCTTTCTTTCTTTCTTTCTTTCTTTCTTTCTTTCTTTCTTTCTTTCTTTCTTTCTTTCCTTCCTTCCTTCCTTCCTTCCTTCCTTCCTTCCTTCCTTTTCTTTTCTTTTTTTGAGACAGGGTCTTGCTATATAGTTGCAGTGGGCCTCAAACTCATGCTCTTTTAGCCCCTGATTTCTGACTGTTGAGATTATAGGCATGCATAAACATGACAGGCTCAATTTGAGAAATGCTGTTCAGGACTTGAAGATGGGGTTTAAGTCTAATTTATCTGCTTGTCTTGTCTCTATTCGAGGCAATAAAAGCAACTTATATACAACCAGTGCTCATTGTGTGAGTTGAGATGTCATAAAATACGGATGGTAAAAATTCCACACTGCAGTAGCTACTTCTTGATACTTATACATGTGTAAAGTATAAATATAAATGTTCTCTATATTGCATTTATACATATTTATTTATATATAATGTTTAGAACTTTCCTTAATAATTTCTTAGAGTTCGAGGCCAGCCTGGTCTACAAAGTAAGTTCCAGGACAGCCAGGGCTATACAGAGAAACCCTGTTTCAAAAAAAACCAATAAAATAAAATAAAATAAAATAAAATAATTTCTTAGACATCAAAATTATTTCCAGGTTTTTGTTGTTGTTGTTGTTGTTGTTTTAAGGTATTGCTATTGGTAAATAGTCTTCCAGAACCCACTCGTGGGAAAGCAAAATCAGAATTCAGGAACGATGGCTCTGATGCCCGTCTCCCCAGACCACAAGCCCCTCCTTGCTAGAGAAGCTAAATGAAGATGCGTTCTTGCTGAATGCCTTCACGCGTCTGGAGAGTCGGGACTTCATCACTGCCCCAGAATATAAATGAATGTTCTTTCACCGAAGGACACCATCAACAGATGTTCTTCCTCGCTCGCCTCAACTATAAAACACTTTCTGTTGTTGTTTATACAAATGATCTATAGTCATATTTTAAAGAAGCCTTCATTCCCTTGGGGGCAAGAGGATTAATATTTAGTATGTGATACTGTTTGCTGTGATTTTTGCATATGTTGTTTCTTTTCATTCTCAAAGCAACCCTTTGAGATGGAACTGCTGGGCTGAATTTAAAGAGGAGCAAACAGACTCAGGAGGGTTGCTGTGCCTTGAAGAACCAGAGGACAGTCAGTAGGTAGCAGAGATTATCTCAATAATCTGTGTCAATAATCTGACTCAGACCTTTTTTCCACCCTTTTGCTGTTTCTCAGCATCCTAACCTTCATCTACTGAGACTGCCACAGCGTACCACCATAGTTAGGTGGTTTATAAGAGACACAGATGTGTTTTTTAGTTTAGAATCTGGGAAATCCCATCAAGGCTCTAGCAGCTCTGGCGTCTGGTGAGGACTTCCTCCTGGTCCCTGGTTGGCCATTTTTCTAACTGTGTTCTCACAAGGTAGAAGAGACAAAGCATGTTCTGTGATCTCCTTTTAAGGATACCAATCCTACTCACAAAGTGCCACCTTATTCTGTAATCACCACCCCCCCAAACACACACAACGTCCCCACCACCAAATGCCTCATTAGAAAGGAGGTTTCAGTAAAGGACTTTCAGAAGTATAGCATTTGGCTTACTGAGGTTCTCAGGATGATTGTTAGAATCTAATTATAATCCGTACAAATTGAATCACCTTTAAGTTTGTTTGCTAACACATCACAAAAGATTGGCTAGAGAACTTTTCATCAGATTTAGAGGAAATATGCACAATAATATAACTGTAAAAACAGACCCTGTGGCACATATAAACTTCATTTTGGAGAACTCTGAGAGGACCACAAACATGACTTAGAGAAATGGGTCTTTTCTACAGAAATAGGAGTGGCATCTATCCTACAGTGAATTCATTGGCCTACCAGGGAAATGATGCTTAAGCAAGGTCAGTTGAGATGGGTACCATATTAGTTTAGTGAAGCAGCCATTAACAGATTTTCCTGTACTCATGGCTTAACAGAAATGTGTTCTCTTACCATTTTGGAGGTGAGAAGGCTAGGTTGACATGACAGGATTCAAATTGGCAGTTTAGGAGACTAGGCCTAAGAAATGATCAAGTCCGGATAAGCCCAGATAAGTCAGATACTAGGAAAAGCCCCAGGATTCAAGCAGCTAGTCAGAAACTGCCTTGCCCTCAGAAGCTGCCCAGCCACCTGGCCTGAGGCAAGAACAATGGGTCAGCAGCAGTTTCCAGACTTCCTCAGCTACTCCCTCAGCAACAGTTTCCAGCCCCCATGACCAGGTAATGGAATGTCCTTAAAGATGGAGTAAGATAAAGGTCACTGTACTGGCTAGTTTTGTGTCAACTTGACACAGCTGGAGTTATCACAAAGAAAGGAGCTTCAGTTGAGGAAATGCCTCCATGAGATCCAACTGTAAGGCATTTTCTCAATTAGAGATCAAGGGGGAAAGGCCCCTTGTGGGTGGGACCATCTCTGGGCTGGTAGTCTTGCTATAAGAGAGCAGGCTGAGCAAGCCAGGGGAAGCAAGTCAGTAAAGAACATCCCTCCATGGCTTCTGCATCAGCTCCTGCTTGAGTTCCAGTCCTGACTTCCTTGGTGATGAACAGCAATGTGGAAGTGTAAGCTGAATAAACCCTTTCCTCCCCAACTTGCTCCTTGGTCATGATGTTTGTGCAGGAATAGAAACCCTGACTAAGACAGTCACCTACCCTGAAATCCCCTAATGTGCTTTAAAGCAGGCCTTCGAGCTCACTTGGTTGTCTCTCTATCATGGTAGTGGGAGATCCCAACATGCTGGACTTCTGCAAAATAAAACACTCTGTGTTTACATACTATTTGAGTCCAGGGCATCATTTTTTGACAAATCATGGACCCTTACAGGGGCCAGCAGTCTAAGCTCAAAGTGTTGCCAGTGTTGTTTAACTGAGACTTCTTTCCTTGGCTTGCAGATTGGGTCCTCAGAGGCTCTTCCTTTCTGCAGGGTATGCTTGTATGTAGCTCTTCCTTTACAAACACAGGGTATCTTGAGGTCTACTTTTATGAAGTCATTTGGACTTAGCTACCTTTTAAATACCACCTTAGTCACTTTCTTGCTGATTTAGTCACCCGAGAAAGGAAGGATTTATTCTGTTTCAGAGTATGGCTTGTCACAGTAAAGAAGGCATGCAGGTGTGAGTATCCTGTGCTGTAGTACTGAGAGGGTGAAGCAGAAAGGATGCCTGTTGGGGCTCCGCTGACTTTCACTTTTCTCCTACTTATTCAATAAGAGTTTCCCAGTCCATAGGATGGGATTACCCACCCTCAGACTTAGTCTTCCTTCAGCTAAACCTACCAAAGATACACCCACACGTGTTTTTCCTAGGTGCTTCCAAATATAGTCAAATGACAATGACAATTAACTATGGGAAATTCTAGCTTCAGATAGTGTCACATTTTGAGAGACTGGGAATTAGGACTTGAACAGATGGGTTTGCTTGGGGTGGGGAAGCTGTTTAGTTCATAACAGATGCCCCTTCGCCCAAATTCAAAAGCCAGAAAAGGAAATAGTCAAGCCGTCCTTTAGAGCACTTGTTCATGGTACACTCACAAGATAACATGGTAAGAGCCAAGTCTTTCTCAAAAAGGGAAAATGAAACCCAAATGACACATTTGACTATCAATTGGAATACATAAGCCATCTGTCTAGACGTCATTGACAACGAACATAAACAACAGTTCTACTTATGGTCCCCACATGAACTTATGCTAAAGAATCTACTAGCAGTTCAATGTCTGAGGTTGACTGCTACCCAGGTAGTGTTGAGGTCTACACTAGTCAAAGGAAAAGTCTTTAGGAACTACACATTGAGCCTCTGAACTCCCAGAGTTTTCATTAATGAAGCAACATCTGGGGCTCAGATAGTACTCAAAGCATACCAGAGGAGTTTACGACAGTGATTTCAGTTTGATGTGGAAAGGTGAGCATGCGTATGTCCCTGGATATCAATGCTTGCCTTCAGTTACTTTTTAAAAACATCCCCAAGGTTTGCTATAATTATCTTTCACTAGGAGTAAACCACAAAGCTAACATCTCAAATTATAGGTATTAATTTTTAATTAATATGTTTCTCATATAGAGGTTAATATAAAAGGATCCAGGGTAAATAACTATAATATGTAGCTCACTGTAATTCAAAGTACAAAATATCTGAAGAACTTCATTACGAATTTGAAAACCAATTAGATTGTGCATCAATAACGTTTAATAAAAAATGTGATGTGTGCTATTTCAAATGTTCTAGAAATATCAAAAAGTAAAAATGTAACATGTCAATCCAAGAGGCAATGCTTACATACAGGAGATTTTTGTATTCTGTGTTTAACCTCATTTTCAATAGAAAATGGTCCCTTTTTAGATATCATAAAACAAAAATAGACTCCTGAAGTTGTATTTTTCAAGAATTAAAAGCTTTTATAATAGTTGAAAGAACTACTGGTTTTTAAATTTAAAAAATATATCTTAAAATTTAAACTTAAATTACATTTTAATTTAATTTAAAATTTAAAATTAGATTAAAATCTAAACTTAAAGAAAGATTTGCAGGGTCCCAGATCACTCAGAGACCAGTCTGCACAGGTCAGCTCATGGACTACAAAGGGTGAGTGAGCAGACTGCTAAGCAACACAGCTTCTGGGACAGACCCAGTTTGGGGCTCTAGACATCTGGGCACCCTCCCTGCTTGAGGACAGGTGTCCGCCCAGGAGGACTTTGCCTGCCGGAGCTCGTGAGGGAGCCATCTTGGGTCCCCGGTCCCACAGAGACCAGTCTGTGCAGGTGAGTGTGCAGGCAGCAGAGGCAACAGATCTTCTGGGACAGGCCCTTTATCGGGTCTTTATCTTTAGCCAAGAGGCAGGTCTGAGCACTACACCTTGGTGCACGTTCCCTGAAAGAGGAGAGCTTGCCTGCAGAGACTACTCTGACCACTGAGACTCAGGAGAGAGCTGGACTCCCAGGACTGCTGACAGAGGCTAACAGAATCATAGGAGGAACAAGCTCCAACCAGAGACAACTATATCAACTAACTCCAGAGATTACCAGATGGCGAAAGGCAAACCTAAGAATCTTAATAACAGAAACTAAGACCACTCACCATCATCAGAACCCAGCACTCCCACCTCAGCCAGTCCTGGTTACCCCAACACACCCGAAAAGCAAGACTCAGATATAAAATCATATCTCATGATGTTGGTAGAGGACATTAAGAAGAACATTAAGAAGGACATTAGTAAATCACTTAAAGAAATACAGGAGAACACTGCTAAAGAGGTAAAAGTCCTTAAAGAGGAAACACAAATATCCCTTAAAGAACTACAGGAAAACACAACAAAACAGGTAATGGAATTGAACAAAATCATCCAGGACCTAAAAAGGGAAGTAGAAACAATAAAGAAAACCCAAAGGGAGACAACTTTGGAGATAGAAACCCTAGGAAAGAAATCAGGAACCATAGATGTGAGAATCAACAACAGAATACAAGAGATGGAAGAGAGAATCTCAGGTGCAGACGATTCAATAGAGAACATGGACACAAAATTCAAAGAAAATGCAAAATGCAAAAAGATCCTAACTCAAAACATCCAGGAAATCCAGGACATAATGAGAAGACCAAAGCTACAGATAATAGGAGTAGATGAGAATGAAGATTCTCAATTTAATGGGCCAGCAAATATCTTCAACAAAATCATAGAAGAAAACCTCCCAAACCTAAAGAAAGAGATGCCCATAAACATACAAGAAGCCTACAGAACTCCAAATAGACTGGACCAGAAAATAAATTCCTCCAGACACATAATAAACAGAACAACAAATGCACTAAATAAAGACAGAATATTAAAAGCAGTAAGGGAAAAAGGTCAAGTAACATATAAAGGCAGGCCTATTAGAATTACACTAGACTTCTCACCAGAGACTATGAAAGCCAGAAGATCCTGGACAGATGTTATACAGACCCTAAGAGAACATAAAATGCCAGCCCAGGCTACTATACCCAGTAAAATTCTCAATTACTGTAGATGGAGAAATCAAACTATGATAAAAACCAGATTCACACAATATCTTTCCATGAATCCAGCCCTTCAAAGGATAACAAAGGGAAAACACCAACACAAAAATGGAAACTACAACCTAGGAAAAGCAAGAAAGTAATCCTTCAACAAACCTAAAAGAAGACAGCCCCAAGAACAGAATCCCAACTTTAACAACAAAAATAACAGGAAGCAACAATTACTTTTCTTTACTTTCTCTTAACATCAACGGACTCAAATTCCCAATAAAAAGACATAGACTAATAGACTGGCTACACAAACAGGACCCAATATTTTGCTGCTTACAGGAAACTAACCTCAGGGAAAAAGACAGACACTACCTCAGGGGGAAAGGCTAGAAAACAATTTTCCAAGCAAATGGTCCAAAGAAACAAGCTGGAGTAGCCATTTTAATATCGGATAAAATTGACTTTCAACGCAAAGTTATCAAAAAAGACAAGGAGGGGCACTTCAGTTCATATTCATCAAAGGTAAAATCAACCAAGATGAACACTCAATTCTGAATATCTGTGCTCCGAATACAAGGGCAGCCACATTCATTAAAGAAACTATAGTAAAGCTGAAAGCACACATTGCACCTCACACAATAATAGTGGGCGACTTCAACTCCCCACTCTCACCAATGGACAGATCTTGGAAACAAAAACTAAACAGAGACACACGGACACTAACAGAAGTCATGAAACAAATGGATTTAATAGATATCTATAGAACATTTTATCTTAAACAAAAGGATATACCTTCTTCTCAGCACAACATGGTACCTCCTCCAAAATTGACCATATAATTGGTCACAAGACAGGCCTCCACAGATACATAAATATTGAAATTATCCCTTGCATCTTCTCTGACCACCATGGACTAAGGCTGATCTTCAATAACAACATAAATAATAGAAAGCCAACATTCACATGGAAACTGAACAACACTGTACTCAATGATTCCTTGGTCAAGGATGAAATAAAGAAAGAAATTAAAGACTTTCTAGAGTTTAATGAAAATGAAGACACAACACACCCAAACTTATGGGACACAATGAAGGCAGTCCTAAGAGGAAAACTCATAGTCTTGAGTGCCTCCAAAAAGAAACTAGAGAGAGCACACACTAGCAGCCTGACAGCACACCTAGAAGCTCAAGAATTAAAGGAAGCAAATTCAACCAAGAGGAGTAGACAGCAGGAAATAATCAAACTCAGGGCTGAAATAAACCAAGTGGAAAAAAAAAAACTATTCAAATAATCAACCAAACCATGAGCTGGTTCTTTGAGAAAATCAGCAGGATAGACAAACCCTTAGCCAGACTAACTAGAGGGCACAGGGTCAGTATCCTAATTAACAAAATAAGAAATGAAAAAGGAGACATAACAACAGAACCTGAGGAAATCCAAAACATCATGAGATCCTAATACAAAAGGCTATACTCAACAAAACTAGACAACCTGGATGAAATGGACAACTTCCTAGACAGATACCAGGTACCAAAGTTAAACCAGGATCAGATTAACAATCTAAACAGTCCCATTTCCCCTAAAGAAATAGAAGCAGTCATCAATAGTCTCCCAACCAAAAAAAAAAAAAAAAAAAAAAAAAAAAAAAAAAAAAAAAAAAAAAAAAAAAAAAAAAAAGAAAAGCCCAGGGCCAGATGGGTTTAATGCAGAGTTCTATCAGACCTGCAAAAAAGACCTAATTCCGACTCTCCTCAAAGTATTCCACAAAATAGAAACAGAAGGTACTCTACCCAATTCATTATATGAAGCCACAATTGCTCTGATACCTAAACCACACAAAAATCTAACAAAAAAAGAGAAATTCAGACCAATTTCCCTTATGAATATCGATGCAAAAATACTCAACAAAATTCTTGCAAATCGAATCCAAGAACACATCAAAATGATCATACATCATGACCAAGTAGGCTTCATCCCAGGAATGCAGGGATGGTTTAATATACGGAAATCCATCAACGTAATCCACTATATAAACAAACTCAAAGACAAAAAGCACATGATCATCTCGTTAGAAGCTGAGAAAGCATTTAAAAAAATTCAACACCCTTTCATGATAAAAGTCTTGGAAAGATCGGGAATTTAAGGCCCATACCTAAACATAATAAAAGCAATGTACAGTAAACCAGTAGCGAACATCAAACTAAATGGAGAGAAACTCGAAGCAATCCCACTAGAATCAGGGACTAGACAAGGCTGCCCACTTTCTCCCTATCTATTCAATATAGTACTTGAAGTCCTAGCCAGAGCAATTCAACAACAAAAGGAGATCAAGTGAATACAAATTGGAAAGGAAGAGGTCAAAATATCACTGTTTGCAGATGATATGATAGTATATATAAGTGACCCCAAAAAGTCCACCAGAGAACTCCTAAACCTGATAAACAGCTTCAGTGCAGTAGCTGGATATAAAATTAACTGAAACAAATCAATGGTCTTTCTCTATACTAAGGATAAATGGGCTGAGAAAGAAATTAGGGAAACAACACCCTTCACAATAGTCACAAATACTATAAAATACCTCGGTGTGACTCTAACTAAGGAAGTGAAAGATCTGTATGATAAGAACTTCAAGTCTCTGAAGAAAGAAATTGAAGAAGATCTCAGAAGATGGAAAGATTTCCCATGCTCATGGATTGGCAGGATTAATATAGTCAAAATGGCTATCCTACCGAAAGCAATCTACAGATTCAATGCAATCCCCATCAAAATTCCAACTCAATCTTCACTGAGTTAGAAAGGTCAATTTGCAAATTCATCTGGAATAATAAAAAACCTAGGATAACAAAAAGTATTCTTAACAATAAAAGAACCTCTGGGGTAATTACCATGCTGGACATTAAGCTGTACTACAGAACAACTGTGTTAAATACCCCATGGTACTGGTACAGCGACAGACATGTAGATCAATGAAATAGAATTGAAGATCCAGAAATGAATCCACACACCTATGGTCACTTGATCTTTGAAAAGGGAGTTAAAACCATTCAGTGGGCAAAAGACAGCATTTTCAACAAATGGTGCTGGCACAACTGGCAGTTTTCATGGAGAAGAATGCAAATTGATCCATTCTTATCTCCTTGTACAAACCTCAAGTCTAAGTGGATCAAAGACCGCGACATAAAACCAGAGACACTGAAATTTATAGAGGGGAAAGTGAGGAAAAGCCTTGAAGATATGGGCACAGGGGAAAAATTCCTAAACAGAACAGCAATGGCTTGTGCTGTAAGATCAAGAATTGACAAATAGGACCTTTGTAAATTGCAAAGCTTCTGTAAGGCAAAGGACACTGTCAATACGACAAAAAGTCCACCAACAGATTGGAAAAGGACTTTTACCAATCCAAAATCTGACAGGGGACTAATATCCAATATATACAAAGAGCTCAAGAAGCTGGACTGCAGAAAAACAAATAACCCCACTAACTAATGGGTACAGAGGTAATCAAAGAATTTTCAACTGAGGAGTGCGGAATGGCTGAGAACCATCTGAATAAAATGTTCGACATCCTTAATCATCAGGGAAATGCAAATCAAAACAACCTTGAGATTCCACCTCACACCAGTCAGGATGGCTAAGATCAAAAATTCAGGTGACAGCAGATGCTGGTGAGGATGTGGAGAAAGAGGAACACTCCTCCATTGCTGGTGGGATTGCAAGCTTGTACAACCACTCTGGAAGTCAGTCTGGTGGTCCTTCAGAAAATTGGACATAGTACCACCGGAGGATCCAGCAATACCTCTCCTGGGAATATACCCAGAATATGTTCCAACTCGTAATAAGAACACATGCTCCACTATGTTCATAGCAGCCTTATTTATAATAGCCAGAAGCTGAAAAGAACCCAGATGTCCCTCAACAGAGGAATGGATACAGAAAATGTGGTACATTTACACAATGGAGTACTACTCTGCTATTAAAAACAATGAATTTATGAAATTCTTGGGCAAATGGATGTATCTGGACGATATCATCCTTAGTGAGGTAATGAAATCACAAAATAAGTCATTAGATTTGCATTCACTGATAAGTGGATATTAGCACAGAATCTTAGAATACCTAAGATACAATTTGCAAAACACAAGAAAATCACGAAAAAGGAAGACCAACATGTGGATACTTCATTCCTCCTTAGAATAGGGAATAAAATACCCATAAAGGGAGTTACAGAGACAAAGTTTGGAGCTAAGACGGAAGGATGGACAATCCAGAGACTACTCCACCCAGGGATCCATCCCATAATCTGTCACCAAACTCAGACACTATTGCATAGGACAGCAAGAGTTTGCTGAAGGGACCCTGATATAACTGTCTTGTATGAGGTTATGCCAGTGCCTGGCAAATACAGAAGTGGATGCTCACAGTCATCTATAGGAACACAGGGCCCCCAATGGAGAAGCTGGAGAAAGTACCCCCGGAGCTGAAGGGGTCTGCAACTCTGTAAGAGGAACAACAATATGAACTAACCAGAACCCCCAGAGCTCGTGTCTCTAGCTGCATATGTAGCAGAAAATGGCCTAGTCGGCCATCATTGGGAAGAGAGCCCCCTTGGTATTGCAAACTTTATATGCCCCAGTACAGGGGAACGCCAGGGTCAAGAATAGGAGTGGGTGGGTAGGGGAGCAGGGCCGGGGGGCAGGGGTGGGGGAAGGTAGAGGAAACTTTGGCATAGCATTTGAAATGTAAATTAAGAAAATATCTTATAAAAAAAGAAAAAAAGAAATTTACAACAAAAAATAAAAAAATAAAAATAAAAAAAGAGAAAGATTTGCTTCTCAGTTGCTTCAGACAGTTTCTATGCTACATGAAGTGATTCTTAGAGCAGTTGGCAGTAAAGTTTTAAATATAATGAATGTAATTGAATGGACAAAATTAAAGAAGTATAATTAAAAGAATGAATAAGGTTATTAGTATTTTTTCCTTTCCTTTTTCTTTCTGTTTTTATATCAGCTTATTGATAGCTGAAGATCTTCCTGTCTCAAACATCATAAAAGGTAGAGAGTCATTAAAAAATCACACAGTGCCACGGTGAAAGGGGGCCTAGGTGGCTGTCCTGCCCTTGTCTCTACCATCAAGGTGATCCCGAAGATGTCATCCTACTCCTTGAGCCCTTGGCTTCATCTCCTGTCAAAAAGAGTTAGTCTAAAATCTCTTCTAGCTTCGACTTTTCATTACCTAAACTCGCCAAGGAATTTAAATTGATGTGTGTGAGCAAATTATGTTATGAGGGAAACCATTTTGTTTACACTGGAGGAAGGCTGTTTTCGTCTTAGTCATTAAACTCGGAACACAAAGGAGTGTCCATGAACTGAATTAAAGTTTGAGTCCCTCAGTAGGCAGAGCAAATCACCTGGATGCTTTGACAAGCTGGAGACAGGAAGGGATCAAATGTGGGAATGTCTTCCTAGCCCCATTCTTCTGCAGGGACCCTCAGGGTCATTTGCAAGCCTACTTCTAGGCCTGCCCTGAGGTAGGGGAGGCTTGCCCAGGTGAAAGATTCACCTTGATGTAACTGAGGGTGCTTTTCAGTCTATCATTAAGTGTCACTGATAGACAAAATAAATGACAACTTATCTTTAAAAAATGTTTTTGACTCTGAAGACAGCTACAGTGTACTTATGTATAATAATAAATAAGTCTTTAAAAATGTTTTTGACATTAAAAGTTCTCTGTCTATATAAAATCATAAAATTATGTATTTATTTAAATGTTTTGAGATGTATAGGGTCCTGCAAAGAATAATAATATATTTTATAGTCTTATTGCATCTCTCTCTCTCTCTCTCTCTCTCTCTCTCTGTATGTGTATGTGTATGTGTATGTGTATGTGTATGTGTATGTGTATGTGTATGTGTATGTGTATGTGTATGTGTATGTGTATGTGTATGTATATGTATATAATAAAATAGTGGTCACTCAGGATGGGCTCCTAAACTGTGTATGCCATAGTTTTCATTCATGCAGTAGAGCATTACTGGGTATTATAGGAGAGGGATTCCGCAAATGTAGATCTGAACCTCGAATTAATTTTAAAAATAGAAGACTACCCTGGATTATCTAGGCAGCTGTACTCAGTCAATTGGAAAGCAGGAAGGCTGAAGCTGATGGTAGGGGTGGGGTGGGGATGGGTCAGGGTGGGGATGGGCAGGGGTGATCATCAGGTGATCTCCCCACAGCCTGCCCCTGGAGCTCAGATTTACAATCAGGTAAACCCATTCTCTCTGACAATCTCCTCACAGATACACCTGCTTCTCTAGCTGAGCCTTGACTGATAGAATATGTAATTTTTGGATCCATTCTCTCAGTATTACATTGAAAGTTTTCTCAGGTCCCTAAATTTTCTGCTAATTTGAATATTTGCAGAAAAGAATTTTTTTTTTTAAAGTCATGTCCTTATTGTTTAACATTTCAGTGGCTTTGGATTTTTCTTCATTGACTGTAAAGTTGAAGTGCAGAGACCTGTACACAAATCATGGTGTGCATAAGAAGTTCTTACAAGAAGAAGTCTTAAATGTCTTCAGGCCAAATTGTTCGTCAGAAAGGCTGTGTCAATTTACATTAGCTGCACAAAGGGTTTATCCTAATTCTCTTAGTCACACTGAACATCACCATCATTTTTAAAGCTTGCACTGGATTTTAGGAAGGAAAAAAAAGTGTCTTGACATTGTTTCAGTTTATACTGTGTGAACATATATACAGATGTACTTATGTTCATGTATAAGACATAGAAGAAATATATATCAACATACAAACAGTATGTAGTCATGAACTTCTTTTTAATCATATTTGGGTGAAAAATGTTATAATGGTGATATCAGTTTCATCTCACAGAAGTAGAACCAGTAATGCACACACAAACACATACATGTGCACACACACATTCATGTACACACATAGGCATATATATATATATGCACACATATGCACATATGAATAAAAATAGACAACAGAGACCTACATGCACATACAGATACACATATGCACACACATGCATATGCACACACAAACATATACACACATGTACATGCAATACACAGCACATACTCACACACACAGGCTCACACACATACACAGAATGAGCACAGTGACAAGTGAGATAACAGTAGCCTGATAAGATTGTATTGTACTGTCCTAACATGAACAACCCATTGCTCATGTTTGTGTCAGTGCTTGTGAGAAGTAACGGGTGTCAGCAATCACAGGAAGTATAGCCATGAATTAGGTATAGCACACAATACTTGATGATAGTGATTAGGCTTATTATTTACTGTATAGTTATTTTCATTGTAATTTGAGGACATACTCCCATGTATATGTATCTGTATCATCTGTATCTGTTGTCAGGGATGTTATTGCAAAGTCTCTTAATTGCATAATTTTCTTTTGTACTTGATTTAATATCATGTTGTTTCGTTCATCATGTATGAGCAATAAAATGTTTGTGTGTGTTTACACACTATTATGTGCACACACACACACACACACAATCATATTACCTAGATATATAGTAAGCTACAGCATCTAGGTGTATGTGTACTGTACTGAGTATACTCCATGATGCCTGTACTACCAAGAACAATTGCTTACTCATGATTTTTCAGACTGTCCTAATCAGGAAGCAAGTGTTGTTGTATGGAGGGGGAGGGAGAGGGAGAGAGAGGGAGAAGAAGAGGGAGAGGGGGAGAGGGAGAGAGGGAGGGGCAAGAGGGAGAGAGAGAGCTTGTTGCGAACCATTAACTTACACAACAGAGTGGGAACTGCTGGCCAGGCAAGTCTGAAACCGTAGTTCAGCAAGAGGCAGGAGGTGAAGCTGCAGTCCTCAGGTGGCCTTTGCTCTTCAGTGGAGCCTCTCTTTTGTTATTCTTTACACCTTTCAATTAAATGAATCAGGTGCAGGTAGATTATAGAGGATAATCTCTTAAAGCAACTAATTATATGTTAACCATGCATACAAAATCCCTTCACAACAACCTGAAAATTAGTGTTTGATTGAATAATTCAATTCCAGTTGGTTAAATGGGTTGATTATACCTGTGCCTAGTCAGAATAACACTTTAAAGTAACCATCACGATGAATCATGCAAAGGAAATGTTCTATGACCCGTTCACCACGCTGTGCTCTTTATAGACATTTTCGATCTGATTTATGATTACCGTAAAATTTTTTCTTCCAAATATCAGCTACCCGAAACCATTATTCTAATTGATAGGGAACTATGAAAATATTGCACCTGTTGAACACTAGGCTTGCATCAAAACTTTTCTTTGCTGCCATCACTTCATGAGATTGTAAGCATATCTACGGTATAAAAGTTTTCATGCTGAGTGGTGTCTGTTGGGGATGCTAAGATGAACTGGTCGTAAAGGTGATGTGTGGATAACAGAGAGGGAAATGTAACAAATACCTTCAGTAAGAGATCTGGAGTTCGGTGGGTATTCCCAAAGGGGATAAAGATATGTGTATGTGTGTATGTGTGCATTCTTGCGTGTGTCTGAGATTTATATGTGTTCATAGTTGTGCTGGCTCCTGAGGCTGGAGGCTGACACTGAATGTCTTTCTCTATTTTCTTTCCACCTTATTTTTTAAGACAGGGTCTCTCACTGAACCTTCAACTCTTCATTTCCACTAAACTGGCTGGCCAGTTAGCCCCTGGACCCATCTGTCTTTGTTCTTGCCTCTCTGTTCAGCACCAGAGTTACGGAGGCACACTAGTGCACCTGGCTGTTTTACACTAGATGCTGGGGATCCACACACAGGTCCTCGTGTGTGCACAGCAAAAGCATCTTATCCACTAAACTGCTTCTCAGACCAAGAGAGCTTGGGATGGCAGGGTGAAGCCAAGCATCACAATAAAGTAGATGATGAACATTTATGGGTATCAAATATTTGGAGTGGGGCATTTGAGATCAATGAGGAAACACTAGTTTTGTTTTAATGTAGGATGTACTGTGTTGGAAGAGAAATTATCATCACAAGTTAGAAAAGGAAAGTTAAGGCCACATGTCAGTCTCTGGTGGACGGAAGGATGTTGGTGCCATGAGGCAAGCCATGGGGAGAGCACATGTGAAGACAGTGCATTTGACGAAGTTCTCACTGGACTAAGTTAGGCTCAAGCTTGTCCTGCGTTTCAGGAAGGAATCAAAAAAAAAAAAAAAAAAGGATCCCAAAACTGGGGTTGTGGAAACAAGAGGAAGTATACTTGAGAGATATTTTGGGGGAGAGTAGGCCATCCTTGACCAGGAGAAGGATCTCAGAAGTTAAAGCAGAACAGATGAGAACTACAACATGTTCCACCAAAGCCTGGTGATGTGGGAGGTATTAAGAGCCTTAGACGAGTATGTCCAAAAAGAGCAGTCAGCTTCTGTCCTTGGAACATGCCTTTATATGCCTGAGTAGATCTTGGTACATGGCCTCAACTCCCTGGTCAGCAATAGAGTTTCTGACGTCTCCAAGGTGTAACGAAAGTACAAAAATCCTAGTAGAGGGTGGAAGGCAGTCTTGTGTCTTCACTTTCTCTAGAGAACTCCAGACTTTTCTGGCAGATTCTTCATGGAAAATTATGTTCTGCAGAATGGTGGCTTTTACTAAGCCATGATTTGAGAGGCCACTCTTGGGGTTCTAAAGTTGGTCTGTGTCTGTGGAAGTGTCTGAGTCCTGGACATATCCACTATGGAAAGCTTCTGCCTAGTACTAGCCTGGTCCTGGTGTGTAAGCCCAGTTCCAAAATAGTCACAGCCGGTGTCCCAGGTGCTCTATGCTAATAGACCCTCCTGACAACCGCTCTAGGATTCCCAACAATATTTGTATTTGCAGTTACAAGAGTGTAGTTCCGAGTCAGGACTGCAAATTAGTTCAGACCATCTGACATATACCTCTCTAGGAAAAAAAATGATAATGTAGGCTGTGCTTGGGCACTCCACATGCGCTTATCTTTTGCATTGTTGAGATTTTTATGCATTTGATATGTTTTTTTTTTACTCCTGAAAGTCATGTTTTCCAGACTAGAAAAAAAATTTTTTAAAAATCATAACAGGAATTCTTTGTTAGTACCTAACATGGTACAGACTCAACAAAATGTACAGAAACTGAGATGACATAAAAAGATGAAATGGGGCGTAGTGACATGTGCCTTTATCCCAAGCATTTGGGAAGCAGAAATAGGGGGATAGCAACAATTCAATGTTACCCTGGCCTCATGAATCAAAGCCCAACTGAGCTACATAGAGGGATCCTAGCTTTAGAAACAAAAGGCTGGAGATACTGTTCCTCGTCTAGCATATGCAAGGTCCTGAGTTTGATCCTTAGAACTGCCAAAGAGTGAATAACTATAGAATGGAAAGACCAGACCAAATCTGGACAATTAAATATATCAGCAACATCCAATGTCTGTCTTTTAGAGTGCTATAGCGTCAACCAGGAGTGAGCAATAGATCTTGGATTGTAAACTAAGGCTGCCTCTTTCAGCTCAGTCAAATCTAGAATACCATTGCTCTTTCTTGAGAAGAGAGTTTCTCAATAAAAGTACTATTAATCTTTGGGGCTGGACAGTCCTTTGCTGTGGGGGATAGGCTGTGTACCCTGTGACATTAAATAATGTCCATGATTTCTACCCAGTCTACAGCAGTAGCACAGCTGCGTTCCTGTCATAAAAGTAAATGTATTCCCCAGACATCGTCAAATGTTTTGGGCCGATCATACTCACCCAGTCTGACACTATGCCATTACTGGTGAAGGTCATCTTTTGGTTTCTAGAGGTCACTATACTGAAGAAACTGAGCTATGTGATGTATATGATTTCATACATTTTATTACATCAAATGTTGAAAATTAAGATTTCCAAATCTGATGCAGAAGATGAATGGTTTGATTTGGGGCTATCTAGATAGTCAGATATTATATGCAACTCTAAGTTCACATGCGGATATATCACACCACACACACATACAAACCATGCCAAGAGTTGGCATCTCCTGGAGGTCTCATGGGGGTGTAACATTTAAATAAGATCTAGAACCTTTACATTGTTGAATAAAAATAAAGAGCAAAGCAATAACAGTAATGGCAGGAAAACTATGGCGAGTCTAGAAAGGAAAGGGAAAGGCAGGAGGAGGACAGATAGTGACATCTGTCTGTGAAGACCAGCTTCCTATACTTCAAACGTGGCAATGCTTACTTTAGTAGACACAAGAATTGCTGCTTAAATATCAGCTTATGTGTAAAGTTTTTTTTTTAAGATTTATTTATTTATTTATTTATTTATTTATTTATTTATTTAATGTATATGGATACACTGACTGTAGCTGAACAGCTGGTTGTAAGCCTTCATGTGGTTGTTGGGAATTGAATTTTTAGGACCACCGCTCACTGAGGCCCAAAGAATTATTTATTATATCTAAGTACACTGTAGCTGTCTTCAGATGCACCAGAAGAGGGCGTCAGATCTCATTACGGGTGGTTTTGAGCCACCATGTGGTTGCTGGGATTTGAACTTAGGACCTTCGGAAGAGCAGTCAGTGCTCTTAGCCACTGAGCCATCTTGCTAGCCCTGTATAAAGTATTTTAATCTTGTATGAAATGATGCTCTTTTCTTTCAACCTCTCTGTTTCTCTATTTCTCTGTCTCTCTGTCTCTGCGTCTTTGTCTCTGTCTCTCTTTCTCTCTGTGTGTATTTGTGTGCTGCCTGTATGTATGTCTGTATACCATATGCATGCCAGATGCCCTTAGAAGTCAGAAGAGGGAATTGAACCCCTGGAACTGGAGTTACAGAGAGTTGTGAGCCTCCACATGGGTACAGGAAATCAAACTGAGGCTCCATAGAAGAGCAGCCAGTGCTCTTAACCACTGAGGCACCACCCCAGGCCCTGCTTTCTCTTTTGAAAACAGGACACAGTGATACAACATTGACTTAACCGTGTATTTACTATATCGTGTTGGATACTGAAGGGATATTAGAATGGTATTCCTATAGTCAGACATATTTTCTTTCCCACCAAGATACAAAATCTTTGTCTGTTAGTTTTTATATTCATTTCTCACTTTTTATGTTACAGTTTGCCAACTGATTTATGGAAGAACTCCGTTAAGAAAAACCTAGACCTGGGCAAAAGCCAGAAGTGATTGGGTAGCAATTTTGCTATAACCATGTATCTTATAAGGTTATCATGCCTGCAGGTGACTTCCCCACCAGTTTCAGAAACTACTCGTTAACTCCAGCCATGGATCTGGTTGGGTGGCTCTGGATTCCGACAATCCTACCTTACTTTGTTGTCCCACCAGGCTCAAGTGTGAGACAAGCGTTCACCCATTGCTAGCCTAATTGTTTTGTCAACTTACATTATAAACTCCCTCTATGAAATCTCTACTATTTGAAACACCTGGAATGATTCATTTCCTCAGCAAATACTGAGTTATACAACAGGGCTGACCGAACACAGAAATAATTTTCATAAAAGTCAGACCTATGAAAGACAAAGCGCCTAGGGCTTGGGTGGAGAAGGCAAGGCTTGGGACTCCTAGGAGCTTGTTGGAAAAGTTTCCTGGAAGAGTTGGACCTTGAGATGGTCCTGAAAGAGAAGACATTTGGCAGGCAGGACTGAGCAATAAAATAAAGACTAGGAGTTTGAAAAAACAAACATAATTTCATACTGAAGAAATGAATAAGAAATGACAAAGAGAAAAGAATGAAAATTATCTTTGGTGAGATTGGGATAACCTCAGCTGGCTAGGGCAATTGGCGAGCTGAGCGTGGTACAATATTGGGGCAAGATCGGTCACTAAGCCCACAATGATGAATAAAGGACAAAATACTAACAAGGATTTCAGTGTTTTTAGCAACAATTGCTCTTCACTCTTCAGTGACTCTTGAGTGTCTAGGTCCTGAAATGCACAGTGGAAACGCAATAGTGGAAATCCTTTTGGTAGATTTGCTCAATAACTGTGAATAACGTTGCTCAGGCATAGCTATAACTGAACTGGAGATGGCTTTAAGGGACAGCAAGAGCTGAGCTGGGAAGAGAGGCCCAATAGTCAGGCAGGGAGCACTTACCATAAACCCACTCCACAGTAATTGCTAGCCCAAACTAGACCACTTTGTTTTAAATTACAGATGCTGTCTCCTGTAATATTTAAAGCCTCTCTCTGGTTGGGGGAAAAAAGGTTCTGAGAGAAGTCAGATCAAAGACAAGGCTGAAAAAAAAAAAGAAAAAAGAAAAGAAAAGTTGTTTAATCAAAATAAATGCAGTCTTCTCGAATCAAAGATGTTGGTTACAATTTTTTGTGGAGATAGCAAGTCCCTCATCTCTGTAGGGTGGTCACTGTGAACTCTGCATTCAGTCAAAATGGAAAAAAACAAATGGAAGTTTGTGTGTAGGTTGGTGATAGGTTATTTCTCTGTCACTAAAATGAGCCAATTCAAGCCAGATTAGATTATATTAAAGGCAGGGTGAGTTCACTGGCCCCAAGAACCAACCAAGGCTAGGGAAGTCGCCATGGGAAAGGGGAGAGTAGGGAAGGGAGAGAGAAAGAGAAAGGGGTACATTCACAGAGAGAGAAGAGAAGAAGAGGAAGAGGAGGAGGAGGAAGAGAGAGAAGGAGAGTGGAGAGGAGGAGAAGGAGGGGGAGGAGGGGGAGGAAGAAGGAGAGACCAAAATGTCGGAATTGTATATGGAAGAGCCTCTGGGGAGAGGTCAGGCCAGTTGCAAAGTTCAGGGTTGGGGGGCAGGGTATGCCAGGTAGGGACTGAGAGATACTGAAAGAACCTAGAGGCCAGGTCTAATTTGATGTTTAAGATATGCATTACAGTCTCTTGTCCCGGGTCTGAAACCAAACAGTTGGTATTTATGTTTCTTTATAATGCTCATGTCTCCGAGTTCTAATATACTGAAAAGAAAAGAAAACAAACAAACAAAAAAACAACAACAAAAAAAACCCCAAATCTTCTAAATGTTGTAGGATGGAATTTCATATGGCCAGCCTGAGTCACGGGCATCTTCCAGACTCCTGCACCAGACAGTCACTGGCTTTTCCTTTCCAAATCAACTGCATTTCCCCCTGGCATTTCCCCCAGTCTTTAGACACATGCCTACAGCCATGTCATATTCCACAGCCTCTGTATGTCTCCCACGTGGTGTGGTTTGAATGGGAAATGTCCTCCACTAGCTCACATATACTCGTTCCCCAGCTAGCGGCAAGGTTTTTGAAAGGTTATGGAACCCTCAGGAAGTGGAGCCTCTGTGGAGAACGTAGACCATTATGGAGTGAGCTCTGAGTGGGTTTTATACCCCATCCCCACTTCCTGTTGTCTTTCCGTTCCTACCCGCTGATACCACGTGATTCCTGACATGATGGATCATGCATCCCTCTCCCCCCATGAATGTTAAACCAGTGTCAACAAAACAGCAGCAGCAGCAACAGCAACAAACAACAACATCCCTTTCCTTTATAAAGCTGCTTTTTACCTGGTATTTTGTCAAGCAACTATTGAAGTAGTTAATACACAGGCTTCTCAAAGCATTTTTCTGGTTTTTTGTTTGTTTGTTTCTTTCTTTTTCTTTCTTT